>ML333574.1:0-86293 GCA_005239505.1 Nicotiana paniculata
TATTTATTTATTTATTTTATTATTTCCAGAATTGTTTTACAAATACAGAGAGTTAACACATATTATGCTGGAAGTTCATACACATGTACTTCAATCTCCAGTATATTATGCTGGAGTTTTCCATGTGCTGGAGTTCCAGCATATTATGCATGAAGTTCATATACATGTGCATCAATCTCCAGTATATTATGCTGGAACTTTCCGTGTTGCAGTAAATTAGTGGTTATTTTTCAATGACTTTACAAATGTTATCTTTTTTTTAATTAACAGTCTGAAAACTAATTAGTCCGTGCTATTCTCATGATAAATGCTCCTTCTGTGGGTTCAAATAGGAAAGAAGGGGGAAGGTGCGTAGTGTTTTTTACCCAAGAATACTTATCAAAACCTGAATACAAGGAATTAGTTTTCTGATAACTCAGTTGTTTCTTCTGTCGGATCTACCTTTCATTTGCAATAACAACCATATGTATGCGATTAGAGTTGGTGGTTTAGTTATTGAGTATGCATTTCGACAACATTGAGTTGAAGTTAACAAAACAACAAACATCGACGATCCAGTAAATTCCACTAGTGGAGTTTGGAGAGCATAGTGTGTTCGTAGACCTTATTTCTACCTTGAGAGAGTAGATAGACTGTTTCCAAAATACCTTCAGCTCAAGAAACGAAAAGAGATATTATCAATACCACCAACAAAGATCATTTGAATAATGTTGAAGTTAAAAAAAAAAAGTACTAAAATTGAAGTTGATAAAAAAATAATTGAAAATTCTCAAATCATATGTTTAATGAGGGGAGATGTGCATAGACGAAAAACATTAAGGGTCGTTTGGTTATAGGGATTAGGTGGTTATCCCAATAAAAATTTAGGATTAAATTTATTCAGTATTTGATTGTGGATATTAATTAAAAACGAAAATAATTTATATCGAAATTATGGGATTGTCCATCCTGTATAAAAGGTGAGACCTATCCTGGTTATAATTCCAGAATTACAATTTTGGGCTAACCTTATTTTTGACCAAACAACCCCCAACTATTTCAATTCTATCAAGGAAGGTTATAATGTCTCGTAACTTTTCATATATAACCAAATTTGGTTTGAAAACCAACATCTTGACAGTTTGGCCGAGTGGTCTAAGGCGCCAGATTTAGGCTCTGGTCCGAAAGGGCGTGGGTTCAAATCCCACAGCTGTCATTTCTATCATAATTTTTTTCTCCCTTTTGCCCTTTAGTTTAATTATATTAGATATTACAAGAAGGTTGATTTTCCATTTTAATTTTTCCCCTGAAAGAACTATCTTTATATGTAATTGTCTAATTTGGGCATGAGAAAAAAAAAAGGTTTAGAGAAAAATGGTTAGTAATTAATATTATGTCTTTAAACGTTAGTCGTAAAGAATATTTGCTTAGTAATTTAATATGAGTTTAATATATTCTTAACTTGGTGTAATATTGTATGTTTTGAATAAAATCCGCACTATTTTTCCTCATACGATTTAAAGATCCTTACATCTTATATGTAGGTTCACAATCGCTTCAGCTACTAATGTGGGACTTGTTCGCACATCCAACAATTCCAATGTCTATCGTAATATATTTTTTTTTTTGATAATATGTCCAGTTTTACTCAAAATAATAATTCGAGCTCATTTATGTTATTATATTTGTTCTTGAGCCAATTTTAGAAATGAGTCAATTAGACATTACCTTATTTGGACAAGAATCATATAACTTTCTACAAAAATAAATGATGATTGAGTTTTCTCCGTTGTGGAATAATATGCAGAAGAAATATCTTATTAATTTATACATAATAAAATGAGAAGGAGCAGATTATTTTTTAATATATGTTTTTATGCATAAATATATAAATGTATACAAACAAAAATATGACTTAATACCACAGTAGCTAATTCAGACACGTATTTTAAAAATAATCGTTATATATTCAAAATTACATGAAATATATCCGAGTAGAAATTAAAAATTTCTATGGGCCCTATTCACCATAAAGAAACCATGATTTCTGAATCTCAAAATTAATTTCCCTTTCCAAAATTATTTTGACTTCATTGCTCCAAGTCTAACAAACTCTATTTTCCTTTCAACTTTGAATTTTCCAGAAAATTAATCCTACTAAACTTTTATTTGACAAATCATTTTGAATGTTTTTCAATATAAATTTTCCCATGAGTTCTTCTAATTCCTTGAATCATTCATTGTCCCTTTTTACAATTTATTTATTGTTTTCAATATGAATTCCAGGAATTCTTCTTCTTTGGATCCTTAATTAGCCTTTGTACAATTTATTTATTTTTTCAAATATTTAGAATTCTTCTTCTTTGAATTCTTAGTTAGCCCTTTTACAATCTATTGGTTGTTTCTCAAATTTGATTTTTCCATGAATTCTTCTTCTTTAAATCCTAATTAGCCTCTTGTACAATTAATTTTGACCTTTTACTATCTATTTTGGTGATTTAAATATTAATTTTACAAATCATTTGAATATTTATCAATATGAATTTTCCATCAATTCTTTTCCTTTGAATCCTTTACTAGCCCCTTTTACATATTTATTTTTTTTTTTTTTCAATATTTTGGGTTTTTTTCTGTCCAGTATTAAGAATTCCTCTCCTTTGAATCCTTAATTAGCCCCTTTTTAAATATTTATTTTGTTTTTTTCCCTCAATATTTTTGGTTTTTCTTTCCAATATTTGAATCCTTAACTAGCCCTATTTGATATTTATTTTGGTGCTCCTCTTTTACGATTAATTTCGACTTTTTTCAATAATGAAATCACCAACAATAACAGGGGGAGAAGACTCGTCGACGGTGAACCGCCGGCAACCGCTGCTACGAACAACAACCACTGCGACACCGATGACGACGAAGAGCATCGAAAGTCCGCACCAGCGGCGGGCAGGGGAGGTGGCCGGACGGACGGCGGCGGAGTGCGCCACGGTATGTTGCTGTTTTCCGTGCGCGGTGGTGCACTTTCTCGTATTGGCAGTGTACAAAGTTCCGACGGGATTGTGCCGGAAAATGTGTAGAAAGAAGAATCAGAAAAAGCTTTTGGACAATAATACGAAGAATGAGCCCAAAGGTGCCTATGATATCGTTGCAAATGAGAAAAAATGCGGCGGAGGTGTTGGAATCGGCGGCGGCGGAGGAAAGCCAGTGGTGGCGGAATCTGAAACGGAGATGTGGGGCCGGTTTTATGAAGGTGGATTTTTTAGGAGTGCATCAAAGAAGAAAGAAGATTAAAAGTGTAAGAAAATATTTAAATAATGGGAAAATTAAGTCAGTGGATTACGTATTAATATAAGAACTTTTGGAAAATAATATATATTTATATATAATAAAAAAGGGTATTTGATCTTTCTTTTTCCTTTTCTTTTTTGGTAAGAGAAATAGGAGAAAAAGGGATTTCAATTGACATTGTTTGTACATATAGATACAAAAGAAATGGTGATGTAGCAAAAAAAATTATATTTTTTCTTTTATACTTTTTGCTATTGCTGTAATTTCTTTGTAAAAATGAAGGGTTCAGAACTGTGAATTGGAAATTTTACAATGTTTAATTTTCTTGTTCTTTTACTTGTAATGTTGTTTTAGCTAAATTTCAGTTCCATCCCATGCATTTCAATCTTAGCACATTTCTAATTTAAATTTTACTAACAACTTGTTTGGACGGTATTGCCTATTGTATTGTATCGTATTATTACTTTAAATATGATATTTGGCTTTCACTCTCATCCCCCCCTCTCTTCCCGGGGTATTTAATGAACAACGCATATGAGTTCATCTTAACGTATAACTCAGTTTAGATTATACATATGTGTGTTAAAATTTTTAGTAAATATAACAAATAATTAATTTTGATCACAATAAATTGGATGGAGGTAGTGAACTTACGCGCATGAACCTATAAAGTTCAAATCTTGTATCTGTTTTTATCTTTTCCTTTTGGTAAACTTTTAGAGCTCCAATTTTAAAGAATTCCCATCTATCTCACACAAGGATATGGCCTAATTGTAAATGAAATAGGCCGAGAAGTATGAGATCTCAATTTCAAATCTCAGCAGAGATTAAAAAAAAAAAAAATCTCGTATGTCCCTTTTCTCATCTAGGGTAGGCGATGGTCGCTACATGGTGAAATTTAGCAAGTTGCCGGAAACCGACACCACTTACCCGAGCGAGAGTCGCTTCTTTTTTTTCGGTATACTGCTGCGCTTGTAGAGCGAATGAACATAAGTCAAACCGAATATGAGGAGGAAAGTGCGATCGTTGTCTGACCTTTATCGTCGAATCCCCAAATGTGCATCTTCGAGTGTTTCGGCCTCTCCCCATTCTCCCAATATCAATATTTCGGCTGCTCAAGCTGGTATAGGTATAGAAGTGGCTATAACGAAGCAACAGTTTTCTTTAAACAATTATGGTCCCCACCATATTATACAAAAAAAAAAGAAGGGAAAACGAAAAATCCAGTGTTACTCTATGCCAAAAACCAAGAACTACAAAAACATTATCTTAAATAATTTAGAACCATACCATTTTTTTTTTTTGTTCTTCCAAATGGCACTCTCTTTCACCTCCATTTCCAAATGCCAAAGCTCAAGATTATTCAGCCATGGTTCAATATTACAACCCCAACTCAAAATTTACAATTTAGTCACCAAATGTGACCTAAAAGAACCATCAGCAGACTCAAAATTGGACTCAAAAAAGCTTGGAATTGGGTCTCCTATTATAGTAATAGAGGCACCCAAATTGCTTAAAACTGCAGCCTCTGTGCCTTGTCTTAGACCCAATGATGGCCTTGTCAAACCTGGTGATGTTGGAAGGTACTTAATTTTTCTTACTTTCCTGAATTATCTTTTATATATATATATATATATATATATATATATATATATATAGCAGACACAATCTGGAGGATATATCTCAAGTCTAACAAGAAATGACTATCAGAGTAATACCAATAACATAAGGATATCAAGTTGCAAATAGTAGTAACNATTTAAAGTTGGCGGATACCATAATTTTCTTTAATGTATACTTTATAATGACTAATATAAAATTTGTTAGGAACGTTTATTCGATTTTTTTGATTTGATTCGAGTCAACCTAATAGGTATTTTTTATTTGAAAATTTAAAAGTTACATCTCGATATAAAAAAAATGTAATTAGATTTTTAAAATAGGATCACACCTTTAGTATAACAATATAAGTAAAATCAACATTTTCATCGGGAAACTACATCTTTTATGTATATTAAAAATTAATTTACACAAGTAAGATAACATATTCAAAAAGAGAATTACTTCAATCAGAATAAGAAAATTTTATTTTTCATAGATAAATTATATCCCATAAGCATAAATTAGATAAACTACAATTTTCCATAAATCAAAATCAACAATCACATATTTTTTAAGAAATGCTTAAGAAATTATAATAAAGTGATTTAAATTATATCTAACAACCATCACATAAGACAAATTTTTATGATATAATAAAAAAAATGAAAATAACTTGATCTCAATCCAAAATTTTCATTAAGACCCAATTTTTCGGATTTGAAAGAAGAAAATTCAAAATTTTAATTAAGAGGATTGCTTATTTTATATAATTTTAAAGTTTAGGAGTCTCTTTTTGTGTGTTCTTGCTAGAGATCATATACAAAATTATACAATAGAGAAAAGAAAAATAATAAAAAAAATTAAAAAACGACAAATAGAAATTTGGTGGTAGCCGAAAAGGGAAATGACTGGACAAAAGGAAATAAAAGCCCAAAGAAAAGAGAAAGTCAGACAAGGTTCAAGATAAATTCAACTTGAATAATACACACGAAAAAAACTTTCAAAAAGGTCTACCAGTCATGACACCTTTGCCTAGTTTACGATTGCAGGTGGCAGTGTCAGATAATTAACCTAATTTAAGAAAATCTCAATATAGATATATACAAATTTTATCATTTTACCGGGTGCCATACCACCCATTCTTAAAGGGGTGGATCCGCCCCTGATATATAGTCGGGAAGAAGAGATGAACAAGTGAAATAAGCAAAATACTAAATATAGTCGCTCATGATCCACAAATGTGAAACTCAGTAATAGATCTTTGGAATCAATAGTAATAGCAGATTATTAATGCGATTTAACCTGTTATAGGAAGTTATTCGTTTTTTTTATCGTAAATTTTTTGTACGCTTTTTTAATATTATGAATTGTTAATTATTGTGACTTATAATATTTTTTTTACTTGATATCCAATATATAAATTTTGTTTTTTAAAAATTTAAAGATTCTATATCCAAATTCAAAGTCAAAATTAAGAAGTTTGATTCTCGGAATTCTCTCTCAGCCCCAAAAATTGAGACAAAGTGAGTAGGTTACTAAATCTATTATATATGGATAATCACCTATAATTGCTTGTAAGCAGGGGTGGAGCTAGTGTTGTTATTGGGTTCAAATTCTAGCTTCTCCTCTGCTTGTAAGATGATCTGATAGTGTAAAAACGGTTATATTATCGCATTTTTATAGCCTATGTATATTGTTATGCTTGTATTTCAATGCATTTGATTTCTTTTACGTGAACTATCTAAGGAAGACTTACAATAGGAATTGAAAATTTCGGAAAAAGTGATCCAGGATAAGTAAAATCATCAAATATTCCAAAATGGATTTAGAAGAACAAGAAATTTGAATTTTTTAGCAGGAAAAAAGAGTTTTAATGCAGAAAGTGCTAAATGGTAGCTCTTGAAACAAAAAATATGTTATATGTTACCTTTTCTTTTCATAATGTTAACATGGAATTGTGGTTATTATTTTTCCAAGTCGACGAACTAAGACTTAAAAGAGATATTCCGGTGCACAAAGCACCCTATGTTCATGCAAGATTCGGAAAAGGATCGCATCCCCAGAAATGTGATATAACAGTCTACCATAATACAAGCATTAGTTATTATTTTCACGGCTCGAACTTGTAACTTGTAATTTACTCGAAAACAACTTGACCGTATTTAACTCGATATATATAAAAAGCAGAACTCAGTGATTCTAATTGTTGCTTTGGTGATGTATGGTTTATTATTATCTTATAATTTTATGTAATATTGCAGGATAGTGTCAAGGAAACCTATGGATGTGTGGGCAGTTCGTCTCAGCATTGGCACTTATCTTATTGATGGGAAATACTTTAAGCCCTTAGAGCTTGAGAACTGATCCATCCATCTTATTTTGATGAAGCTTTGTCAGAGGTAATGTACGGTAAGATTGTGTACGATAGATCTTTGTGATTCGGTCCTTTCTCGTATCCCGCGCATTGCGAAAGCTTAGTACACCAAACTGTCCTTTTATTTTTTCTAGGAATGTATGCACTTATATTTATTTTTAAAAGAACATTCTTATAAAATCTCACATATATATTGCAGTAAGTGGCAGTTTCACTTTAATATATACAACCACTTAGACGTATGAGTATTAATTTTTTTTGTTTTTTTGTTTTTGAGCATTTCTGTATAATTTTATTGTTTTACACTGACACTAAAAAACATAAAGGAAAGATGAAAAAGTCATGCTTTTTTGTTTTTTATTCTTTAATCTTTTTATAATACGATAGTTGCCCGCCTTAGACGTAGTTTGCAAATACAATTTTTGACTTTTATAATTCTGTTTGATTGAGTTGTTTTTGTAAAAAAATAAAAATAAAAATATTTTTGAAGAAAAATCCAAATTCATTTTTTCACAAATGAGAAAAAAAAATGCTTCAGGAAAAAATTTCCCAAGAGTTATCAAATTGCCGATTTTATCTTTCTGATGTATATAGACGGGTCATAAATGAAAAAAGAAGAAAATATAAAAGAAACCAATAACTGATCGCCGTCTGTGGGGATCGAACCCACGACCACGTGGTTAAAAGCCACGCGCTCTACCACTGAGCTAAGACGGCTAGATGGACACTTGACTGTCCAAACAAATCAGATAATATATAATTCTCAAGAAAGTCGAGGATTTCATGATTAACCCAAAAATATCTAGCGTAGTCTTACGAGTGCGCCTAAGGAGGATAATATGTACGCAGATCTTACCTCTACCTTCTAAAGGTAGAGATATTATTTCTAATAGACCATCGACTCAAGAAAAGCATAATCACACCAGTTATGAAAAGGAAATATGATAGTGAAAAAGCTATGAGAAGAGAAACAGTAATACAACAATAACAACAACAACAACAACAAACCCAGTTTGATCCCAACAGATGGAGTCTGAGGAGGGTAGTCTGTACGCAGACCTTATCCCTACCTAATGCAGGTAGAAAGGTTGTTTCCAATAGACCCTCGACTCAGGAAGGGCAAGAAGAAGAAGAGGAAAGCAAGGAAGGAAGAGAAAAGAAAAGGGAGAGATAAAGAATACGTAGTACCAAATAATAGCAACAGGGAATACAATACTTGAGGCGAACAAAATAAAAATCTAAGAATATGATGGGACATGCATGCTACTTAAACTATAGGTGAACACTATAAACTACCTACTAACCTTCTATCTTAATCCTCGACCTCCACACCCTCCTATCAAGAGTCATGTCCTCAGTGATCTGAAGCAGCGCCATGTCCTGCCTAATCATCTCTCCCCAGTACTTCTTAGGCCTACCTCGACCTCTTCTCAAACTCTCCATGACCAACCTCTCACACCTCCTGATAGGAGCATCGATGCTTCTTCTCTTAACATGTCCGAACCATCTCAGCGCGACTCCCGCATCTTGTCCTCCATAGAGGCTACTCCCACTCTGTCCCGGATAGCTTCAGTCTTCATCCTACCTCTCTTGGTACACCCACACATCCATCTCAACATCCTCATCTCTGCTACTCTCATACTCTGCACGTGGGAGTTCTTGACTGGCCAACACTCAGCCCCATACAGCACAGACGGTCGAGCCACCACTTGATAAAACTTACCTTAAGTCTTAACGGCACATTCTTATCACACGAAACACCGGAAGCGAGCCTCCACTTCATCCATCCCGCTCTGATGCGATTTGTGACATATTCGTCAATCTCCCCGTTATCCTGGATAATAGACCCAGGATACTTAAAACTCGCTCTCTTGGGGATAACTTGAGCATCAAACTTAACCTCTACGTCTGCATCAAGGGTCCCGTCACTGAATTTGCACTCCAAGTATTCTGTCTTGGTTCTACTCAGTTTGGAACCTTTAGACAAGAGAAACATTAATAGCAACCAAAAAATACAACTGAAGCAAGAGAAACAATAGGTAATAATAGAAGTCTTAGAATATGAAATACGAGAATAACACTAGTACTACAAGTATAAAAAAAATACATCTATGAAAAAGAAATATGCTCGACAACCTACTAACTTACTACCCTAATTCTCGACCTTTACACACTCTTATCAAGGGTCATATATCCTCAGTAAGCTTAAGATGCGTCATGTCTTGCTTGATCACCTCTTCCCGATACTTCTTCGACCTACCTCTACCTCTCCGACCTACCATCACCAATCTCTCGCACCTCCTCACTAGGGCATCTGTATCTCTTCTCTTCACATGTCCGAACCTTCTCAACCTCACGTCCCGCATCTTAATTCACCATACATATCACTCCCATCTTGTCCCGAATATCATCATTCTTGATCATTCCCCTCCCTCCTAGTATGTCCACACATCCATCTCAACATCCTCAGTTTCGCTACTTTTATATTTTGAACATGAGAGATCTTCTGGCAACACTCCATCGCATACAATATAGTTGGTCAATAACCACTCCATAGAATTTATTTTTAAGTCTTGGTAGCATATTTGTTACACATGACGTCGAATGTGAGCCTCCATTTCATTCACCCTGCTCTAATAATATGTGTGACATCATCATTAATCTGCTCATTAACTTGGATTATAAACCTCAGACATTTGAAACTTTCTCTCGTAAGAATACCTTGTATTTCCAGCCTCACTTTCCTGTCGGCCTCCTGAGCATGTCTCTGAACTTGCACTTCAAGTATTCTATTTTTGTCTCGATCAACTTGAAACCTTTAGAATCCAGGATCTACCTCCAAACTTCCAATAATGAAAAATAGTGAGCCATCCTTAACTAGAGATCAGGTTCGAGTCCTGAAAATTAAAAAAACTTGATATGGAGTGTTTTATCCCTTTTGATGAACTTTAAGCAACACGAATTCAAATTTATCGGATTCAAATACGGATACCAAATACTGGAAAATCACAAAAGGCTGAGCTAAGTAATTAGTAAGTTTAAGGTGATACCGTTGTTGTTTAAAAAGAAAAGAAATAGATAAACCTTGTTCCCCTGAGTGCTTACATACAAGACTTTTTTACTCTCTTTTTAATGGTAAAAAAGATACTCATATTAATAATAAACGAGGTTTACATAACTCTCTTGTAATTTAATTTGACTAATTTTTCTAGAAAGCTAGATCTAAAGTAGTGGTTGAAAAGAAAGAAAACATGGCATTTAAGTTAAAGTATTATTAGCTTAACGAATTTAAATTCTTGAAAGTTGTACAGAGATAGAATGATATCAAATATTCTGAAACGTCCCAAAGTAAAAAAAGAATAATCATATAAATTGAAATAAAGTGATTCCATATTATTTTTGTTTTGATTATTTGGTTCCATCTATTATAATTTTTCTTGATTTCAAAGAGTCATGACCTTGCCGATTCTTTCAACTTTAAAAGCAACATTATACCCTTCGGGAGCGGTCCTTCTTCGTATTTTATGTGAATTCTTCGTATTTTGTGTGAATGCGGAATGTTGTGTGCATCGGGTTGTCAACAGAGGCAAGGAGTACCGCTGGACTATCCCACTAGCGATCCTACTTCAACGACCTTCTCGTAATACGTAAAAAAAGTATCCCGATCCTGTAGGAGTGACAGCCGTAGTGGAGATCGATGAAGATCTTTATTCTTAAAAGAAAGGGCAAGCACCGAAACACAGGAATGATCAAAGAGAGGCCTCAGCTGACGCTAATAAAGCCAAAGAGCAAGAAGGAGGTGATGATGTGATTCCTTATGTACCTGTGTCTGTGTCGCTTGACATGTCCTTCCCATTACGAATAAGTACAAACCACCATGCACATAAATAAATATATTATATCCATTTCTGCGCGAATACAGGATGCTTAGTTTACTGGGTTGCCATGCCCATTACGAATAAATACAAATCACCATGTACATAAATAAATATATTACAGACATTTATCCCTGCGTGAATGCACGATGCTTAGTTTACCGGGCTGCCATATCCATTATGAATAACTACAAACCACCATGTACATAAATAAATATATTAGATATCCATATTATATATGTGACGAACCTCAGCAAGCTCAATACAATTGTATGCCTATAGTGCTATTTACAACAATTGATAAGAAAAATAACAAGATAATGGCTACTTTCACAATATGTTATAATAAAATCAGTAACTCCTTTTTTTCCTCCACCTTTTGCTTGCTAGTCTACTAAGAGCTCTTAATCATATGAAGCTTTTCTTAAAAAATGACTTCAATTAAATATGTTTTCTAGTTAATTTCCATTCACTCGGGTAGGGGTAAAGTCTGCATACACACTACCCTCCCCAGAACCCACTTGTGAGATTTTAGCGGGTGGTTGTTGGTTGAGTTGTAAGGCCAAATCCAAAGGGGAACAGAGGATCATAGTGTGGATCGCCAACGTTCATCGGAAGCTGATCAACTCTCTTGAACCAAGTGCGCGCGAGTTTACCAGTGAATCCATAGTCACCAAACAAACCATCAGCAACACCTTGTCCTTCTGTCCCTGGAAGCCAAGCAGCCACGAGCGCGTCCATTTTTTCAACGTATGGTTCGATCACAACAGGACGGCCAGAGATAACGACTACAACACACTTGACAGCACCACAAACGTTGTTGATAATGCTAGGACCAGGATCAAGTATAGTGAGATTTGAGCTATCACCATACATCTCGGCATATGGAGGTTCACCAACAACTACGATAGCATAGTCGAATTGGCTGGACTCGACTAGGACAGGATTCTGCTGGTATACTACTTCTGTTGAAGGATCAACAGTATTCATAATAGCCTTTGAAATGGTAGTTCCTGTAACATTTAAAGATATATTAGCTTGATTTACTCGTGCTGCAAAGAGAACTCTTCAGCTCTAATCAGTAGCGGAACCAGAAATATATAGAAGGGGATTCAAAAAAAGTCTAGGATATCACAATTGGAATTTGAACCTATGACCTAAAGCAATTTTGAACGTCCTTTACTACTTATTACACTTGAATTTTTCTTCATGTCAAGGGATTAACAAAGGCAGCCTGGTGCACTAAGCTACCGCTATGCACGGGGTCCGGGGAAGGGCTGGACCATTTATTGTATGCAACCTTACCCTGCATTTATGCAAGAGACTATTTCCACGGATCGAATCCGTGACCTCCTGCTCAAATTGCAGCAACTTTACTAGTTACGCTGAGGCTCCTTGTCAAGGGGATTATAAGTTCACTTTCCAAGCATATTGTTAAATGAAAACATAGATTTGTTGCCAAATTTGGCCAAAAATGGCAAGCAGACAGTAGAGATGGTGCATCTAATCCAGGTAACATGGATTTGCTTGCGTATCTAGTACGATACACGTTATACTATGACTTTGAAGTAGAAGAGGGATTTCAAAAGACAATTAGAACTATTCGCTTTATCAGTAACCAAGCCGGATTTGGTGTATCATAAAAGATTTGCCTTTTCTATTGATATCCTACAGAATGGATCAAGCACGATTCTTGAATGAGGCCAGGGATTAACCGAAAAAGAGATCTCTATTGGCTCGAAATTTTATGAAGAGAATGAATCTTTTTCTCTCGAAGGATCAAAAGAAATGTGTCAAGTATCGGTACATCAAGTTTTTGCTGCAGAAACGCTAGTCGAAACGACAGAATAGGACAAAACATACCGATTGTAAGATTGTTGCCAGGAACACCCTGCCACTGAATAGTCCAGCCTCCACACTGATATCCTAAATTGTCTGCATGAATTCCGGCAACAAGTATCTTCCGGACTTTCTTCGGAAGGGGAAGTAAAGGTTGATCAGGTTTTTTGCCATTCTTCAAAAGCACAAGTGATTTCCTCACTGCTTCCCTTGCCAATTCTCTATGCTCCTATAGAAAGATATTAAAATAACATAAATATAACGCGAAAAATCCAACGAATTGAAACATTTTTGGTTATAGCACATCAGCAATTTGCACCTGGCAACCCAAATATTTTGCCAAGCTAAGATCAGCCATTGGATCCTCAAAGAGTCCCATGACAAACTTAACCCTTAATATCCTCTTCACTGCATCATCAATTCTGCTCATCGGAACGAAATTGTTTTTCACTAGGAAAGTCAAGTTGCCGATAAAATCTGTATAGTTCTCTGGTACCATAATCTGTGCATAGACAAACCATTCAAAATAAGCAACTAACATCTAAATCGTCATCATTTTCATATTGTCCAAAAGAACGACGAAGAAATTTTGTATACTAACCATGTCAACTCCAGCCATAACACTTGCTTGAACGGAATACGTGTAGTTAGAGTTAGCTGGGTTAGTAATCCGGTTAATACCTTCCCAATCTGAAATGACAAAGCCCTGAAATATACAAGCCATAAAAATAGGTAGTTATTTACTTTGGATACATCCGTCATCGTCCTTAACCAACTCAATGTCAAACCAAACGTGCACTAACAATGTAAGAAATTTTTTACACTATCATGTTACCTAAAGGATAGCTACAACTAACCGTCCATAAAAATTGAAATTTAGTAACTTTAAAATGAGGCAGGTTATTCGCTAGGCAACTACAAGGGATAAAAGTACACTGGTAGCGTAAAAGTTCTTTATAGTGTCAGCAACTGGCTGAGCCAGAATTTTTTTTCACTAAGGGGGCTCAAATATAAAGAAGTAAACCCACGAAGACGCCAAGGGGTGTCAGCACATATAAGTTGAATACGTGAGCTGATCATTCTTACCCTGAAGTTCAGTCTCTCCTTTAGGAAGCCAGTGAGTAGATGTGTGTTGGCATGCATCCTTTCGCCGTTCAAGCTCGAGTAAGATGCCATTACTGTCGCGACACCCTTTATGACTGAATCGTAATATGCTGGCATGTGAATGCTAAATAATCCTTGCGGGTCGATTACTGTATTATTTTCATCGATTCCATTCACCGTGCCACCGTCTGCCACAAAGTGCTTCGCACAGGCTACAACCTTTTTCCTGTACAACCAATTAATAGTTCAATTAATACAAAAAATACATTCTCTGAACCAGATTATAAGTTCAGTGCAACGCGAATATTATTAAAAGAGAGAAGATTTCATGAATCAATTGCACTAATTCTTAGATCATTAACTCTGACATTTCATCTTGACATCCATTTATCCCCTTTGTTACTCTAATGAAAAAAGTTAGTCAGATTTTATTCAAAAGACTCGGACATTGTATAGATCATTGAATGAAAAGGAAATACAGTAATCAAGGTTCATACTTTCCATCAACAAAGGGAACACCCTTGCTCATGTTAGCCGGCACATCTCCTTGTAAACCAGGAATGATCTCTGTCATGCTTCGCACGATATTAACATCTTCGCTGTAGCTTTCATAACAACGGCCCCACCTCGGGTTTCTACATATCTACAATAACAGATTATATATTAGTATATCAAACAAATAAAGATGCCTAATGTGATAGAAGTGTTAATAACATCAACTTACTGCAAGGCAGGGAGAAAAAGCATATTGTATTCCTGTGGCTCTGACTTCAAGTGCAGTAGCAGCACCGATCCGCTTCACAAGATTAGGATCCCTGTATTAAAATTACCAAAATCTTGAACTCAAATCGATGAAAACACGAGGATTTTATGAAGGAATAGACTATCCGGCATCTTTATAGTCTAATTCAACAAAAGAGCTCGGACGACAAGGCATAATACAAGATCAGGATACCTGTGTTAAAACAACCAAAATCTTGAACTCAAATGCCTAAGATAATTGCTTGGTCATAAGTTTTAACCAGAAGGAATCGGCTATCGCATCTTTATAGTCTGATTCAACAAAAGGCTCGGACAACATGGCTTAATACAATATCTTCAGATAGTAATAAAAACATGCATTAATACAGAAAAGCGCCTGAATTTCAAAGAATGACTTAGAATTATATGTATAGACACTTGCCTGGTGACACCAAGTCCAACATTGTGAGGAAAGATTGTAGCTTTGTAGACATTATTATGGCCATGAACTGCATCAATGCCATAAATCATGGGAATACCAAGGCGAGTCTTAAGAGCGCCCTTTTGAAACTCATTTACCATATTCACCCAATCCTCCACGGAGGCATTAGGTTTTGGTACACTCCCTCCACCACTCAATAAGCTCCCTGCCAAAAAAAATAATCGTAGATGAAAAATGAATTCTCTTACTTATGAGTAGAAGTTATTTTCCTTACGACTATCTTAACTTTTAACTTCCTGCCATTCTCCTATATCTTATATTTTTTTTTTCAAGAAAATATTTTCTCTCACCTCACAAGCACCATAAAACATTCTTGACTGAAAATATTTTCTCCGAAAACAAATTTTCAAGAAAACATTTTCCGTGAGAAAGACGATTTCTGTCATATCAAACATATTCAAACAAGTCACCCTCCTCCCTCTCCCTTATTCCCTCTAAATCCAAATGTTGTTAGAAAGGAATTTTTTTACTGCTCTAACTGTGCCCGCCTGAGCCGGGGGTCATCTCTCGGAAATATCCTCTCTACCTGCATAAGGCAGGGATAAGGTCTGTGTATGCACTAACCACCCCAGACCCCACACGCGAAAATATATTGGATATGTTGTTGTTGTTGTTAGAAAGTGACTCTTTATAATATTCTATGACAAGTAACCAAAGATTATGTTGCTCAGACTCTTTGAAAATTCCGATTGGGTGCATGTCGAATCCTCCAAAAGTAGTATATTTTTGGAGGATCTAACACGGATGCAATTGCATTTTCGGAGAGTCCGAGCAACTTAGACCAAAGACACACATTATGAACAAATGTGGCTTTTCAAACATACAATGCACAAGGTTTTAACATCAATTATCCACACAAAAAGAATTCAAGAATGGCCAATTCAATCTTAAAAACTAAAAAAAAAAACCATAAACATACCAATGAAATATTTCTTCATAACATCAGCTGAGGCAACTTTCCTCTCAATTTGAGTCATCTGACCAATTTTCTCCTCAAGTGTCATTCTTTTCATCAAATCTTTAATTCTAACACCTAATTTCTGTTTTGGATCCTTATATTTCATGTGTTCTGCCTCTATAACAACAGCCAAGAGGCAAAATAACCCAAATCCCATAATTAAAATTCTCCCCATTTTTTCAAAATACTTTCTTCTACAACAATATGGTACAAACTCAATAAACACAAAAAAGCAGTATACAAAATATGAATTAACAAACAATAAAAGTTAGTTAAAAAGTAGGAAAGGAAAAGAAAACATATGATCAAGAAGTCAATATAACAAACTTTTTGAGCTTTTTTATTTTTCTATTTTTCTATTTTTTTTGGGGATAGAATTTAGTAGGAAAAAAAAAATATAGAGCTCTTAGTGATGGTTCATGTATATATATGAATTATATACACAATACACACATATATATACACAAAGAACGTTACATGGTAGTGGGATAGCGAGGTTAACGGGGAGGGAGTGAATATGAATGGATAATTTGAAAGAAAATTTTGTTAGTTAACATTTTCCAAATGGACTTTAATCTGACACGAAGTTATCTTTTGTAGACATCCGATAAAATTGAAATAATTATTTGACGTGAAATATTTTGTTGATCTCTTACGGCTTGTTTGGATGGTTATTACATGGTATATTGTATCGTATTGTTACTTTAAATACGATGTTTGTTTTGATTGTTACTTAAATTTCATTGTATCGTATCATTAAATCCGTCGTTAAGTAACAATAAAAAGTGTCATTTTATGGAACGACTGATTTGGCATGATCGCGTCGTTACCTTATTTTATTCCTCTCAACTTGCTATTCATTATTATTAAATAATTATATTATAATAATTCTATCTCGTAGCTTATTTTTGCTTAATAATATTGCAAGTATATTCTTCATATTTTGGTGCATGACATCATGAAACGACGACAAACAATACAATTTATTCAAACATTGTATACATCAAAACGATACAGTACAATACAATACTATACGAAACATTACAAAATGATTCATAGCAACCATCCAAATAAGTTGTTATTAGAGGTCGTTTGGTATGATGGATTAGCAAAAATAGTCATGGGTTAATTATTTAGTACAACCTTATTCCTGGTTTAGTTAATAATCCTGGAATAAGTTATTTCCAGATTAAAATAGAACGTGTATAATTTATACTAGGATAGAATAGCAATCCGAAGTTAAGTTATCCCAAGATATAGCAGTAAAATTGACAATCTCAAATTAATATAATATATCAAAACAGTCAATAAAAAATAATAATTAATTCTAACATAATTAATCCCTGCATAACTTGTTTTCAATAAACGACCACCTAGAGTTATATTTAAATTAATATTATGTCAAATCATGTCTTTATCTATTTTGTTGGATGAAATTAAGATTAGTACGAAGTCCAGTTTACATTGACAAGATTAGGATTAGTATAATTTCCATTTTAGTATTTTTGTCGTGGGCGGTAAGAAATTTTGGAGAGATGTCTATTCAGTGAATAGTGTTGCGATAAAAACTTAGTATCGCATTATTCCTTATTTGGATACTAATTGTAGAATAAGTAAACTTATTCCAAGATTAATAATAACACCGATATAAGTTATACCTGTCAGAGGGTGGAATAGTAATCCTCAGATAAAAAAGTAAACATGACAATCCCAAGATTAATACAACATACCAAACAGTCAATAAGAATAACACCAGAATAACTAATTCTAACATAATTAATCCCAACACAATTTGTCTACGAATCAAACGACCCGTATTTAAATTAATATATGTCAAATCATGTCTTGATCTATTTTGTTGGATGGATTAAGATTAGTATGAAGTCCACTTTACATTGATAAGATTAAGATTAGTATAAATTCCACTTTTAACAAATAGTACTGTAAAATGGACTTTCATTTGATGGTGAAGTGGAAAGTTGGGAAGACACATATACTGAGATTGATTGATGTTATAAGTTAGGAATATAGTGGAAGATAGAAACTCGTCGTTAATGAAAGCTAGCTCAAGCATGCACGTTTTGGCATGAATATAGTGCACCTGCATTCGCGGCGGAGACAGGATTTTCGCTAAGAGATTCAAAAAGTTACAAAATTAAAAGCGACTACAACCGATTGAAAATGAACCAATAACCTTACAAAGGTTTTGAACTCCTTGACTATTGAACTATGCTTGCGGGCTATGTTAAGGGAATTCAAAATATAATATATATATATATATAGAGCCTTATATGTATAATGTAATTTTCCGGCAAAAGAGGTTCGGGTGAACTCTTTCAACCCACCCCTAAATCTGCCTTTGCTCTGCATATGGGTAGTGTTGGTATTACTGTATTTAAAATCAGAAAAACCAGAGATGCAAACAAACGTTAGTTTAATAAACAAAACATAAAATAATTTTGAGCTCACTGAATTTACAGTGTGTCCTTAAGGAATTTAATCCCCTCACTATTGCCCAAGGTATACAGATTAATTCCACCCAGGATAGAACGGAATAACTATTCTGTAACAGTGGCACTTCAAATCACAGAACTTCAGCGAACTCAACAAACGGAGCAAATCACACTTGACATTTATGTTTATTTAGAAAATAATGCAACAAAGTAGAAAAGAGGGGAGATGATTTCAGATTTTCCATATGTAAAAAATGAGGTCAAGCCTCTAAATTTATAGACAATGAAAGAGTGAGATGAAGAGGTGCAATCCAAGAGGTACCTCTTCCATTTCCCATTCACGCCCCTTAATAAAAACGCAACAATCCCCCAAATGAATGGGGAATGGACATATGTGGAAAAACATGCATGCAAATTCTTGTGTGATTCGCAATTAAGGATTAATCGCATCTGGATAAGTAGGTTTCCCTTTGAACTTTCCGTAGTGAACTTATGTCGGATATACTCGGTCAATCGGTAGATTTGATATCTTTGAACCGTTGAACTTTGGTGTATACCTAGACAAACATAAGTCACACAATCAATCCTTAACTGTTTTTGGTTCTCACGATTGTGTTCATTTCAGCCATGAACACCGCCTGGTTTCATGAGTGCTTAGAGAATGAGCCTTTACTAGCATTCCCCTTAAAGCGGCTTATACTTCACACTCACATAGGTGATTTTTAAACGTGTAATCCTATAGACACACTATCTGGCCATATCCTGCCAGACTTAGAAAATCATTAAAAAGTTTTAAGCTTTATTGACTCATCAAAAAGTCTTAATGCTTTACCTTGATTTCTGAACATTGTCTTCATCACGAGAATGGGTTGAGTTATTTGACAATGTTGAACCCGTCATTCATAATTTTGTTTGATCTCCTTGAACCTAGCTCTTGGGATCTCCAGTCTACTAGGTAGAGTTACCGCCATGATGACTTGTCCTAGGCCTTAGTCCAATTCCCTTCGATGATCTTTCAACTGCCTCTCTAGATAGGCCTTTTGTAAGTGGATCCGACACGTTATCTCTTGACTTTATGTAGTCAATCGTGATAACACCACTAGAGAGTAGTTGTCTAACGGTATTGTATCTCCGTCAAATGTGACGAGATTTTTTCGTTATACATAATGCTCCCTGCCCTGCCTATTTCTTCTTGACTATATACACATAGGTGCCAAAGGTTTGGGCCAAAATGGAATATCTTCCAAGAAATTCCGGAGCCATTCAGCTTCTTCACCGGCTTTGTCTAAGGCTATAAACTCAGCCTCCACTGTAGAGTGCACATTTGTTTGGAAGATTTCCAAGACATCGCTCCTCCACCGACTGTTTAGAATCGGTTGAAGCGGTGATCTAATTTGCATCACTATACCCCTCTATTATCGGGGGATACTTATTGTAGTGCAAAGCATAATTTTGAGTAATCTTTCAAGACTCATTTCATTATCATGAAAGTTCAATGCGAACTTCATTATGTCGTAGACTAATACGTCTCGACTTTCAATTGCATATCAGATTTTGACTACACTTAATGTAGCAATAGTATATTATAACAACAGCTGGAATGATTTGCATCAGTTGTAGCCACAACCTTTTAATATCTAACACATTTCACAATCACTCCGCCATTTTCAAGTATTCGTATGCTATTTATTCATACTTCTATATGATATGCAAATTATAGCACCTTCATTCATGAAACAAATCCAACTTGCAATGGATTTTGGTCATGTTCATCTGTTGGTTCACCT
This sequence comes from Nicotiana paniculata, assembly GCA_005239505.1. Lineage (NCBI taxonomy): Eukaryota > Viridiplantae > Streptophyta > Magnoliopsida > Solanales > Solanaceae > Nicotiana > Nicotiana paniculata. The sequence goes on from ML333574.1 coordinate 20,497, forward strand.
CATTATAGACCATCGTATCAATACATTCGTTCATGAATGCCATGTTTATACAAACTATATAACCGCACTTTTCAGGAAAAGTCACAGCCTTCGAGGTGACACTCTTTCATGAAAGAGCTAAACACTATAAATGTTCAAGAAAGAACAAATAATTTTTGGAACGGCAAATAAACAACTTTCGAATTTGTAGTTTCATCACTAGTCATCACTAAGACTGAACAAGTAATGAATTCACCGACTACATTATCAATATCCCTAGGGATTCGAAAAATCATATCATCTAATTCTTCTAGATAATATATACATCCCGTCTAACAATAGCTTTTGTTATGCATAAGCTAAATACCCCCACATTTCACATGTTTCATGTGCCTTTTCTATCAACATATAGTCCATATGTAAACATAATTTAGAGTATTCTTAATGTAAATACACTAGTTTGAAACTATTTGACAATATTTTCTAGTCAAATTTCGCATGCCATTATTTGAAAGCTTATTATAGTTCATAAAGAGGCTTAACACGTCTACACACCTTCTTTTCTTTTTCAGGAACCACAAACCCTTCAGGTTGTTCCATATAAATTTGTTACTCCAAATCTCCATTTAAGAAGGTTGTCTTTACTTCCATCTGATGAATTTCAAGACCATACACATCGGCTAACGCTATTAACATCTGAATAGATGTAATCTCGTTACAGACGAGTATATATCAAAATAATCAAGACCTTCTCACTGTCTAAATCTTTTGACAACTAATCTTGCCTTATATTTGTCAATAGCACCATCAATATTCATTTTCCTTTTGAAAATCCACTTAGAATCCATAGGTTTATTTCCTGGAGGAAGATCAAACATTTTCCCAAGTATGATTACTTAATATGGATTCTAACTCACTATTGATTGCTTCTTTCCGAGAAAGACATAAATTCTTCGAATGTTTGAAGCTCATTTTCTAATAAGAATGTCAGAAAATCTGGTCCAAAGGAAGTAGTTGTCTTTTGACGTTTACTACGTCGTGGATTCACCTCATTAGGTGTACTTTCTTTTGCTTCTTCCCAAGGTCGTTTAGATATTTCACTAGACGACTCACATCCCTTTTTATACGGATAAATCTCAAAGAATTCATCATTATCTGATTCGATTACCGTATTATTATGAATGTCGGAATTTTCTGATTTATGAACCATAAAACGATATGGCTTATTGTTTCTTGCATATCCAATAAAAACGCAATCAACCGTTTTCCGGTATGATCTTTACCCTTGGGTTTAGGAACTTGCACTTTAATTAAATACCCCCACACTTTAAAATATTTAAGTTGGGCTTCCTTCCATTCCAATTTTCATATGGAATAGATTGCGTCTTGCTACGGGGAACTCGACTGAGTATAAGGTTTTCTGGGGTAAATCAGAACTTATGTATTCATCGCCTCTTTTGACGTTCTATTCTCTCTTTCTGTAATTCCATTAGATTGCGGTGGCTAAGGGGCGGTCGTCGGGTGAATAATTTTATATTCCAACCAAATTTCTTCAAAAGGAGATTCATATTCGACGCCCCTATTACGTTGTACAAGAACTGTTGTTTGTGTCACACATAGCCATAATTAATAAATGGTGAAAATTTTAATCTTCAAACCAATCTGAACCATTCAGAATTAATAAACGGCGAAGTTTTAATCTTCAAACCGAGTAACATCTGTTACAACTAGATATAATAAACGATGAAGTTTTTAATCTTCAAACCGAATAATATGCGACAATCAAATTTAATAAAAGGTGAAGTTTTTGATCTTCAAACCGAATAATAAATTGGAGTAGAAAATCACTAAGATTTTAATCTCCAAAACGAGTATAAAGTCACTTAGACTTTATTTTTTGATAAATGAGTAGAAAGTCACGAAGACTTTAATCTTAACGAACGAATAAAAAATCACGCAGATTTTAATCTCGAAGTAGGAGTAGAAAATCACGAAGATTTTATTCTCCATAACGGGTATACAAAATCACGAGAATTTTAATTTCCTTTTCAAATGGTTTTCCAACTAAACCATTATAACACTTTAAGCAGTTTGATCTCTTACTCTGATCAAGCAAATATACGTACATTCCTACATATTTATATTCCAAACCATGTATATGGAATTTCTCCGGACCTTGTCTCAGGGATGAAATTAGTGAAATGCCAATGGCCATTACCAGAAACCAATTAAAATTCATGGAACATTATTTCATTCACCATTCGCAAGTTCATGTACGTAATTGAAGCGATCCAAATTGGTTTCTGGTGAATGAAACCAAATTGATCACTCATTAATTACCTTTCGCAATATTCGCAATATTGAGCCAACATACGCATCGTCTAGGCAAAAAGAGGTCAATTTGAAATCGAGTCACTTCTATTAAAAGATGAACACATAAAAGTAATAAATTCCTTAAGATTGTTGGTATTACTGTGTTCAAAATCCGAGATGCAAACAAACGTTAGTTTAATAAACAAAACATAAAAATAATTCCGAACCACTGAATTCACAGTGTGTCCTTAAGGAATTTAATCCACTCACTGTTGCCCAAGGTATACGGATTAATTCCTCCCAGGATAGAACGGAATAACTATTTTGTAATAGTGGCACTTCAAATCACAGAATTTCAGCGAACTCAACAAACGGAGTAAATCACACTTGACATTTATGTTTATTTAGAAAATAATGCAACAAAGTAGAAAAGAGAGGAGATGATTTCAGATTTTCCATATGTAAAAAATGAGGCCAAGCCTCTAAATTTATAGACAATGAAAGGGTGAGATGAAGATGTGCAATCCAAGATGTACATCTTATATTTTCCATTCACACCCCTTAATAAAAACGCAACAGGTAGTGCCTAATAGATATAACCAAGTATCATTTGAAAGCTAACAACAATAAAGAAAAATATACAAAAGAAAAAAAATAATCTTTAAAAAACGAACAATCTTTATTATAAAAGAGCGTACAGGAATATTTAAACAATAAATTTTTTCCCCTAAACAAGACTTTTCAAGCTTTAAAGGACTATATTATGAATACTATAAAGTAAGAAGAAATAATTCTCCATTTATAAAAGTTCAAACCCTTTTCCTCAATAAAAAAAAGAATTAACCAAATTTGAAAGCTTTATATACATTTTTTAGGAAAGGTAAAAATTAGGCAAACACCTAATATTTAGAATCGTTACATGCGATGCAGCACCAAAGGATGTGGTGCGGTGAATGAGACTGCTCTTCCCTTAACTAGAGGTTTCGGATTCGAGTCTTGGGTATAGAAAAATTCTTGGTAGGGAGCGCTTCCCCCCGAATGGGACCCTACGCGGTGCGAATCCTGATATAATCGGGCTCCAATACGAATACCGATACACGGTGGGAAACCAAAAAAAAAAAAGGTGAAAATATATATTGCATCATATTATCATAGAGAATTAAAAAAATTTACATTAACTCGGAACATTTAGTTAGCGAACAAAGTTCTAATAGGGTTATGATGTGTGGGATACAATATGAAATAATGATCGAATTATTTAGTGAATATATAGAAAAATGAATGGATCAATCTTGAGAATGAGAAGAGTATTCGACTTGATCAAATTTATTTGTAACAAAGGAAGTAAAGCATTCACACAAATTTCTATGATAGTTTTCACACAAATTTCTATTAAAAAAATGAAAGTGTGCTATATATATATATATGGGGGTGTGAACAAGGACTAATGATATGAAGAATATCAATTTATCATGGTAATATGTGTATAAGGTGTATTAATAATGGTTTATGGTCTAAAAAGAACCCGAATGCTAAGTCAAGTTGGAAATTATATCATGGGCTAAAGATTCAAATGAGTTTGCACAAGACCTAATTTCAAATGAGCACAAATCCCAATATATGAATATTTATGTGGTGTACGACCTATCAAATTAAGGATCTATGAGCCTAGTTTTTAATGCTTCAAATCATTTGTTCGAGTAGACCTTGTTGTTGTGAGAATTCTTAATTCATGAGTTGTAGGGAGGGATTTATGTCACCACAAACAGAGACTAAAGCAAGNCGGCTAACTCTGTGCCAGCAGCCGCGGTAATACAGAGGATGCAAGCGTTATCCGGAATGATTGGGCGTAAAGCGTCTGTAGGTGGCTTTTTAAGTCCGCCGTCAAATCCCAGGGTTCAACCTTGGACAGGCGGTGGAAACTACCAAGCTGGAGTATGGTAGGGGTAGAGGGAATTTCATTTGGATATTCTTACAAGAGGTTATGATCTTTGTACTAAAGGATAGCACAACAGCCACGCAATTACACGAGCTATGCGTAGCTACGCTGCCTTGTGCGTAGTTGATTCTAGAAACTAATCAAATGAAGGGGAGCTATGATAAAGGGGAGCGTAGCTACGCTAATGGTGTGTGTAGCTATGTATGTCATCAAAAACTATAAAAGTGGCTATTTCAAGGGGAGAGAAAGAGATGGAATTTTAGACAAAGGTTTGGATTCTAGAGAGAAGGAGGAACTCTCCCACCGTGAATACACTTTAAGGTAAGTTTATTTGGTATAAGAATGATTATGTAGCATCAATTGATATAACACTAACATTATTATGGATCAAAATTCATAGTAAATAAGTTGAATCTTCAAGAACACCAAAAAGAAAAAAAGTGAGATTCTTCCATCAAGACGTAATTTATTTACTTGAGCTTCACATATATGTTATATTGAAGTATGGGTAGCATGTTTATGAAGTTTATTTGAATTTAAAATGAAGTATTAATAGGAATCCTAAGAGGGGGCCTTAAAAATGATATTTTGGGTAAAGAAGAAGATGAATAGTGATGAATTGATATAAATGGAATCATTTTGAGTTTCTAATGGACTTGATAACTTAATTGATGAATGAATTGAATCAGGAATCACCATTTGGACAAGATGCAATACTAGTTCTTGAAATGGGTGTTCTTGAACCTAGAATTTTGTTGGAGAAGGCAACGGATATTGACTTGATGATGTTGGATTAATAATATAATATCATTAATGACTTCAAATGAGTACAAAATTATGAGAAGGGAATTGGATAGGCTAATGGGTGAACCTATTGGATTATTTGGGATAGTTGAAGGCTTGTTGCCGAATTGAGGAGCCTAAATAGTTATTTATGAATATTTTCGTGTTTGTTTTGATATAGTTGGATATCTAATGGTAGATATTGAATTGTTGGCGATATTTGAGCATTTTAATCAACTAGAGCGGTGTAATATTACTTGGAGCTTGAAGATTGAGGTAAGTTGATTACGACTTACCCTTCTTGAGAAATTCTCTCTAAAAGCATGTTTTGGGTTAATACGTGATATTATTTATAAATGTATGTCCATACTCGTGGGGACAAGTGAGAAGGATGTCACCATGTGTTTTATGTCTATTGCTTTTGAAATGTCATGTGATTTTACATAAAAATCTTATTTTCAAAACTTGTTTGCAAGATGAATCTTAAGGAAAATGTTGTAAGACAACTTTCTTTTTTGATCCCGTGTTTTCATGAAAAAGTATGTGTTTTGTAACTTGAACAATGGAGTAACACTTGTTGTATCTTTAAACTATAGATGTTATTCATTTGATGTGTTTCAAATGGTTTGGATTGGATATGAAAATCTTGATTTGACAAAATAGATCCTTTGAGGTTATTAGGCTATGAATCTATTTTTGATATTCAAATATTTTGGGAATTACTATTCGAGACCACCGAGATTGCTTTGAATATTGAGTTTGTTACTATGGAACTACACATGCCGGTGTAGGACGAATTCTATGGTCAAGCCGATATTTGTGGAAAACTATCATTACTTACAGTAATGAAGTTAAGTCGACTCGTACGACACTACAAGAAGCCGCCCAGACAAGTAGGGACAAATACTTGTTTCTAGATTGGTCACATAGTAGTTGTTTACTATGTCGGTATCGGTATAGTACTCCCAGTGAAAGGTAAAGAAGACTTTTTTATGCTTAGGCCTAAGGAGTCGAAAGTGATTTTAATGACTTGATGAAATTGAAATGGTTTTGTATGATTTTTATTAAAAATCTCCAGTTAATATAAATGTTCTAAGAACTTATATCATGATTTATATTTCACTTGTCTTTTCATTTGAAATGCTAAAAAACATGATTTATATAATTTTTTATCACTTATATAAAATATTGGTCGCATATTTTTTGTAAACTCTTGTCCGAGAACTTAAGTTAGAGAGAGTCTATGATATTTATTGAGTACCGTGGTGGTGTACTCAGCCCTCAGGGGATCCGCTTACTTTACATGTTATAGGATGAGGGGCATGATACGTGGCATGCAAATATGGCTAGGATGACTCTCTTCCCAATATATACAGTGAGGCACCACTCCTATTCCGTGGTTGTTATTACATTGTCTTTTTATTTTATGCTAGCTGAACATTGACCCAAATATTTAGTTTTGCTCTTGGTATAGAGGCTCAATAGATAGTTGTGATGAGTTGTAATAACATGATGGTACACAACATATATAAAAGATATATGTTGCATTTTATTTCATTATTAACATGGAAGGCGTCATGTGTGATTTTGAATTGGAAAAATATTTCATAATTTAAACTTGAAAATATATATGATTTTCAAAGAACTTCTGCAATTAAATTGGTTTTAATGTATATGGTTCGGGTGCATCATATGGTTTGGATCGCTCAGGTAGGGTTGTCATGATCCAATTTCTCCTCCGTTAGGAATCGTGATGGAACCTAGTCTGTAGCCTAACATTTACTAAATAGCAACAATAATAAATAATATCTAACAACTTTTGAAATGAAATTCTCTAGAAATTTACAATTCCCAAAATTGGCAGTACATGCCACTAGCCTTTCTAAGAGTACATTTAAATAATGAATACATCACTGTTACGGAATAGAATGAAACAATGAAAATAAATACAATAGAAGGTGATTTCGGAGCCTGTGAAAGACTACGCAGGTGTACCTTGAAGTCTCCAGCTACATCAAACATAAGTCTCAGAACCGACTCTATCCGAAGCACCTGGTTCAACACAAATAAAAAAGTGCAGAAGCGTACTATGAGTACACCACGGTGATACCCAGTAAGTATCAAGTCTAACCTCGGTAGGGTAATGATGAGGTCAGGTCAAGACACTCACTGAACATCTAAAATGTGCAGGATATGACATAAAACTAACAAGAAAGGAATATTAAGGAAATACTAATGGCAAACAGAAATCAGATTGCAAATAGTAGTAACGATAAGGGAAACACGAATGGAAACGTAAAATAACCAAATGATTAAACAACAACATTGTTGGGGAACAAACAAGGATAATTGTGCTCAAGTAGGGAAAATGATGTTAACTCAACCAATCAAATCGTTCCTAATACACGATTCCAGTAATCGCAATCTTCGTAATCTCATACCATAAATCACATCTTTCAAACCTTTAACACATACGGCATATTCTGCCCACATTTTCATCTCACTTTGCACGACAAAATTCACGTGCTACTCAGTGTATAATATCCGTGACAAATGCTAATTAGGGTGTTCTCTGAATATAAAACACAAAATATGTTGCATCGCGCAACCCGATCGCATCATATAATATCAATATTATAATTCACCCTTATTTCACCTGTTGCGATGTAACGACCCGGCCGGTCGTTCCGAGAATCTTAGCCCGTTTCCCTTATTTCTACTTCTTTAGGTGATGTTCATCCGTAATGTGTGGTATTGGATCAGTTGGTTTGGGTTTGGGATGTGATTTGGGGGTCCGGGATAGAGTTAGGAATGAATTGGCAAATTAGTAATTTGGTGATTTCCGGTCAGAAGAGGAAAATTTGATAACAGGTCGGAATGGGATCCCAGAAGTTAAAATAGATTCATAGTGTCTTTGTTGTATTGTATGCAAAATTTGAGAATGTTCGGACAAGGTTTGCTTGGTTTCGGAGTCCTTGGTGGAATTTAGGAGTTTGGAGTCCTTAGGCTTGAATCCGGGATTCTGATTTGATGTTTGAAGTTGCTTTAAGTGAGTGTAGGTTTGATTAAGCTTGAATGATGTTATGGGACGTGTTGGTGTGGTTGATTGCGGTCCCTAGGGCCTCGGGTGTGTTCCAGATGGTTAGCGGGTAAATTAACTGTTGAAAACAGGGTACTAGTATGCTGGGGGAGTTGCTGGTATTGCAGAGGGGTGTTCTCTGAAGTTTAGAACGCGGACTTCGCTGGAAATTTGCGGTAAGCAGTGGAAGTTCGCGGGAGCAGTATTTTTCCGCGGTCAGCGGTGAAGGCTGGCGTGGGCAGCGGAAGGATCTGCACGACCTCAAGAGTTGGGAGGATTTTTGCGGCCACGATGGGAATTCTGCGGATCACGAGTGAGGTTTGCGGCAGCGGTGGGTTTTCGTTGACAGCGGAATGTGAATCATACTTTGACCTAGAGAGATCGGATTTTGGCGATTTTTCGGGGGATTTTCAAGAAAACTATTGGGGTAAGTGATTCTAACTCAGTTTTGGCTAAAACACATGATTATAACATTTAATCCATCATTTGATTAGAAAATTGGGGATGAAAATTGGGGAAAATTGTAGGAACTTCATAAATAGATTTTGGGAGTTGAACACCGATTTGAGGTCGGATTTTGATAAATTTAGTATGATTGGACTCGGGAGTGAATAAGATTCTTGGTTTTATGAATTTTATCGGATTTCGAGACGTGGGCCCGGGGCCGGGTCTAGCTAATTTCGGGTTTTTTTTTATCTGAATTGATAATTTTCGTATGGAATTCATTCCCTTAGCATGCATTGACGATAATATACTATTTTGGATAGATTCAGAGCATTTGGTGGCGGAGTCAAGTGGCAAGGGCATTGCAGAGTAGGGTTTTGTCTTGATTGAGGTAAGCAACACTTCCAAACTTGGTTCTAAGGGTTCGAAATCCCGAACTATGTGCTATATGATTAGAATTGAGGTGACGCACATGCCAAGTGGCGGGCGTGCACCGTGAGAATTGTGACCTGGTTCATTCCATGGAACCGTTTAATGATTTTCTTCTTGTTGATATATGTGCTTCTACCAATGTGACTAATGTAAACATGCTAGAAATCATGCTAGATATTATGTTAAGGCTTCATGCCGATACTGTTGAGACCCGAGTGGTCGTTTCTTGCTATCGTCTCATGTGTTTCATTGATATTTATACTCAGTCATATTTATACATATCATATCATGTCTCAGTCTCGATTATCGTTATTTGGCAATTTATATCATTGATTCGGGCTAGTTCATTCATTGTGAGCCCGTATGAGTGATATTGGAGATTGATGACTGAGTGAGGCCGAGAGCCTGATGATGAGGGACAGTTATGGGGTCGAGCTGCACGCCGCAACATGTTATATGATTTATGCCTGGATCTAGCTTATAATAGCACTTGGGCTGTAGGAGCCCCCCCGGAGTCTGAAACACACCCCAGTGAGCGCAAATGATATTGGGGGATGGATCTTCCCTGGACATGGATCTTGTCCAAAGTGTTTATATTTGGAGATGGATCTTCTCCTTAGGGCCGGATTGGCCTTCCTTAGTACAGAGTGACTACAGTCAGATATTTATGTGTGTGTGTATATATATATATATATATATATATATATATATATATATATATATATATATATTCCGGGATGGATCTTCCCGGGGCCGTGCGAGCCATATACAATATTGAATGGACGAGCAATTGAGAGTAGGAGTACACTGTGCATTTCACACAGTTGATGCATTGGCATGTAGAATACGTTGAGTTATATATGTTAAATTGTTCGGATCTGTACTTATCTTATCACTTTGAGTTGTTTAGCTAACTTAAAGCATGCCTAAATTTCTGTACATTGATTATGTTATAAAGGTTGAGGTTTAGTTCGTCACTACCTGTCAGCCCACTGTTTAGGCTTGTTACTTACTGAGTTGGTGTCCTCACGTTACCCCCTATACCTTGTGTGCAGATTCAGCTATCCTAGGCTACGGTAGTGTCAGTTGATCGTTTGCTGCAGATCATCACTTGGAGAGTGCGAGGTAGCTGTCTAGCGATCGTAGCCCCGTCTTTCTCCTTCCCTATCTACCTTTTGTTTTGTATTTAGACTAATTCCTGACATTGTTGTCATTGATGAATTTTGAAACAAGTGTTGTATGGCTCATGAATTAGTGACACCCATCGTTGGGATTTATCTTTTCCACATTTTGGCTTGTATTTATCTTTTGTTCAAAGTTTCAGTAATAGAGGTTGTTATCTATAATTTTTATATGAGAAATTGATTTGGTTAAGAGTCTGTAGGCTTGCCTAGTTCCATGATAGGTTCCATTACGACCGTGAGGATTTTGGGTCGTGACAACTTGGTATCAGAGCCTAGGTTACATAGGTCTCACAAGTCATGAGCAGGTTTAGTAGAGTCTCGCGGATCGGTACGGAGACGTCTATACTTATCTTCGAGAGGATGCAGAACCCTTAGGAAGAATCTCACATTCTTGATTTCTTATTGTTCGAATCCATTACTTCTGGTGAGTAAACTTCTATTGTTTCATTCTCCCACAGATGGTGAGGACACGTGCTACCGATCAGGGTGACCAGACACCAGTTGGGCCCGCGAGAGGCCGAGGCCGAGTTGGGGCCGTGGTAGAGGGAGGGGTGCAGCCCGGGCAGCAGCCAGGGCAGTACCTATGGACCCTCCAGTTATTCCAGATCTAGTCCCAGCCACAGATATTCCAGTGGGACTGGCTCAGCCACCGGTTGTGCCTATTATCATTCCAGGCCTTCAGGAAACCTTGGCTCAAATTTTGACCGCATGCACCAGTATTGCTCAGGTGGTTGCTATTTGTACTACATCATCTACTTCTCAGGCCGGGGGAGGCACTCAGACTCCTGCCGCTCGTACCCCCGAGCAGGTGGTTTAGGGACTTCAGACACCGGGGGCACCTCCAGCCCAATTAGTTGCACCTGTTCTGGATTATGTGGTTCCTGCCATGCCGGATGACGAGCAGCGTAGGTTGGAGAGATTTGGTAGACTCAGCTCCCGACTTTCAATGGTGTAGAGGGCGAGGATGCCCAGGGTTTCTTAGTTAAGTGTCAGAGGATTCTCTACACAACGGGTATTTTGGAGACCAGTGGGGTCTCGTTCACTACCTTCCAGTTCTCAGGAGCTGCCTTTACTTGGAGGGAGGCTTGTGAGAGGCGTAGGCCTGTTGGTGCAGTGCCCCTTACCTGGAAGCAGTTCTCCGTTCTCTTTCTGGAGAAGTATGTTCCACAGTCCGGCAGAGAGGAGCTGCGCAGGCAGTTTGAGAAGCTACGCCAGGAGGATATGACTGTGATGCAATATGGGATGATATTTTCAGAACTATCCCGTCATGCTGTTTGGTTGGTTCCTACAGATAGGGAGAGGATTAGGAGGTTCGTGAATGGCCTCTCGTATCAGCTTCAGATTCTTATGATTAGTGAGAGGGTGCCTGGTGCTACTTTCGAGGAGGTGGTTGACATCTCCAGAGAGATTGAGTCAGTTCCTCTCCAGGAGAGAGTTGAGAGGGAGGCCAAGAGGCCTCGGGGGTATGGTAGTCATGGTGGTGTTCCCTATGGAGGGCAGTTTCAGCACGGCAGAGGCCATCTATTCAGGCATGCTCAGTCAGCCCGTCCAGGTCACCGTGGGGGATCATCTGGCCATGGACCTCACAGTTCTCATCAGGGCCATTCATCTCTCGGTGCCCTCCCAGCTCAGAGTTCGACTCATACACCATCAGCTCAGGGTTCATCCATGATAGCTCTTCTAGTGGGTATCCCAGTGCTTGGGGCTCCCTTCAGTCCCCACCACCATTTACCGAGAGAGGTTGCTTTGAATGTGGAGATCCGGGTCATATCAAGAGGTTTTGTCCACGTCTTACGGGAGGTTCATCCCAGTAGAGGAGTCAGCCTTCGGCTTTAGCCCCAGTTACATCACCACCCGCCCAACTAGCTCGGGGCGGGGGTCAGGCAGCTAGAGGTCGCCCTAGAAGGGGAGGTCAATCCCGTAGTAGTCAGGCCCGTTTTTATGCACTTCTAGCCAGACCCGATGCTATGGCTTCAGATGCCATGATTACAGGTATTGTTTCAGTCTGTCACCGAGATGCTTCAGTTTTATTTAATCTCGGTTCCACATATTCATACGTTTCATCATATTTTGCCCATTTTCTGGATACGCCCCGTGAGACTTTTGTTACGTCTGTTCATGTGTCCAGTCCGGTGGGAGATACTATTATTATGGACTGTGTGTATCGGTTATGTGTAGTGTCTATTAGGGGTCTCGAGACTTGAGTGGATTTGTAATTGCTCAGTATGGTTGACTTCGATGTGATATTGGGCATGGATTGGTTATCTTAGTGTTATGATGTTCTTGATTGTCACGTGAAGGTTGTGACCTTAGCGATGCCGGGATTTCCGAGAATGGAGTGGAGTGGTTTATGTGCCTAGTAGGGTTATTTCGTACCTTAGGCCTCAGTGCATGATTGAGAAAGGTTTCTTATCGCATTTGGCTTTTGTGAGGGATGTCAGTGTAGAGGCTCCCACTATTGATTCTATTTCAGCGGTCCGTGATTTTCTGGACGTGTTTCCTGCAAACCTGCCGGGCATGCCGCCTGACAGGGACATTGATTTTGGTATCTATTTGGTGTGGGGCACCCAGCCTATTTCTATTCCACCACATCGTATGGCACCGATGGAGTTGAAGGACCTGAAAGAGAAACTTCAGGAGCTCCTAGATAAGGGGTTCATTCGGCCCAGTGCGTCACCTTGGGGTGCACCGGTTCTATTTGCAAAAAAGAAAGATGGTTCCATGAGAATGTGTATTGACTATAGGCAGTTGAACAAGGTCACCGTCAAGAATAAGTATCCTCTGCCTCGTATTGATGATTTGCTTGACCAGCTTCAGGGAGCGAAGGTGTTTTCTAAGATTGATTTGAGGTCCGGTTATCATCAGCTGAAGATTCGGGATTCAGATATTCTTAAGACAGCTTTCAGGACCCGTTATGGCCATTATGAGCTCATGATGATGTCTTTTGATCTGACCAATGCCCCAGCGGAGTTTATGCATTTAATGAACAGTGTATTCCAACCACATTTGGACTCCTTCGTTATTGTGTTCATTTATGACATTTTGGTATACTCTCGTAGCCAGGAGGAGCTTGCTCAGCATTTGAGGGTGGTATTACAGAGATTGGGGGAGGAGAAGCTTTATGCAAAGTTCTCCAAGTATGAGTTTTGGTTGGGCTCGGCAGCATTCTTGGCACATGTAGTGTTCAGTGAGGGTATTCAGATGGATCTGAAGAAGATAGAAGCGGTGCAAAGTTGTCCTAGATCGTCCTCAACTATGGAGATTAGGAGCTTCCTTGGTTTGGCGGGATATTACCGTCGCTTTGTGCAGGGATTTTCATCTATTGTTTCGCCTTTGACCAAATTGACCCAAAAGGGTGCTCCTTTCAGGTGGTCGGACCAATGTATGGAGAGCTTCCATAGGCTCAAGATGGCTTTGACCATAGCTCCAGTGCTAGTTTTACCATCAGTCTCAGGTTCTTATACCGTGTATTGTGATGCCTCGAGGGTAGGCATCGGTTGTGTTTTGATGCAGGAGGGTAGGATGATTGCCTACGCCTCGCGCCAGTTGAAGACCCATGAGAAGAACTATCTAATGCATGATCTTGAGTTAGCAGCCATTGTTCACGCCTTAAAGATTTGGCATCATTATTTGTATGGGGTCCACTATGAGACTTATATTGATCACCGGAGTCTACAACATCTGTTTAAGCAGAAGGATCTTAATTTACGTCAGTGGAGTTGGTTGGAGCTTCTCAAGGGCTATGATTTCACTATTTTATACCATCCGGGGAAGGCCAACGTGGTGGTTGATGCCTTGAGTCGTCGGGCAGAGAGTTTGGGGAGCTTAGCATAACTCCCAGCAGCAGAGAGACCTTTAGCACTGGATTTTTAGGCCTTAGCGGGCCAGTTGGTGAGATTGGATCTTTCGGAGCCTAGCCGAGTATTGGCTTGCGTAGCCTCCAGGTCTTCTCTTTATGACCATATCAGGGAGCGCCAGTATGATGACCCACACTTACTCGTTCTTCAGGACAGGGTCCGGAGAGGTGATATTAGGGATGTGACTATTGATGATGACGGTGTGATGAGGATGCAGGGCTGGATATGTGTGCCTAATGTAGATGGGCTTCGGGAGTTGATTCTTGAGGAGGCCCACAACTCGCGATATTCCATCCATCTGGGTGCCGCGGATGTACCAGAATTTGAGACAGCACTATTGGTGGAGGCAGATGAAGAAAGATATCATTGGATTTGTAGCTTGGTGTCTCAACTGTCAGCAGGTGAAGTATGAACATCAGAGACCGGGTGGCTTGCTTCATATGTTAGATATTCCAGAGGGGAAGTGGGAGCGGATCACCAAGGACTTTGTAGTTAGGCTTCCACGGACTTCGAGGAAGTTTAGTGCTATATGGGTTATTGTGGATCGGCGGACCAAATCCGTGCACTTCATTCATGCTGGTACTACTTACACTTCATAGCGGTTAGCTGAGATTGATATCCGAAAGATCGTATGTCTACATGGTGTCCCGGTTTCCATCATTTTTGATAGGGGTACTCAGTTCACATTGCATGTTTGGAGGGTCGTGCAGCGGGAGTTAGGTACTCAGGTTGAGTTGAGCACAACTTTTCACCCTCAGACGGATGGGCAGTCCGAGCGTACTATTCAGACTCTGGAGAACATCTTGCGAGCCTGTGTTATTGACTTTGGGGATTCATGGGATCAGTTTCTGCCACTCACGGAGTTTGCATATAATAATATTTATCAGTCGAGTATTCAGATGGCTCCGTATGAGGCTTTATATGGGATGAGGTAAAGATCTCCAGTTGGTTGGTTTGAGCCGGTTGATGATAGACTCTTGGGTACAGATCTGGTGAAGGATGCTTTAGATAAGGTGAAATTGATTCAGGAGCGACTTCGCACGGCGCAGTCTAGGTAGAAGAGTTATGCGGACAGGAAGGCCCGCGATGTATCTTTCATGGTTGGAGAGAAGGTTTTATTAAAGGTATCACCCATGAAGGGTGTTATGCGGTTTGGGAAGAGGGGAAAGTTGAGCCCCCCGTTCATTAGCCCTTTTGAGGTACTTAGGAGGATTGGGGAGGTGGCATATGAGCTCGCTCTACCACCCAGCTTGTCGAGTGTGCATCCGGTGTTTCATGTTTCCATGCTTCGGAAATATATTAGGGACCCGTCTCATGTTCTGGATTTCAGCACGGTTCAGTTGGAGAGTGATTTGACTTACGATGTGGAGCCAATGGGTATTTTGGATCGGCAGATTCGGAGGTTGAGGTCTAAGGATATAGCGTCTGTGAAAATGCAGTGGAGAGGCGAGGAGGCCACCTGGGAGACCGAGCGGGAGATGTGGAGCAGATATCCTCACCTATTTGAGACTCCAGGTATGTTTCTAGACTCGTTCGAGGATGAATGTTTGTTTAAGAGGGGGAGGATATAATGACCCGGTCGGTCGTTTCGAGAATCTTAGCCCATTTCCCTCATTTATACTTCTTTAGGTGATTTTCCTCCGTAATGTGTGGTATTGGATCGGTTGGTTTGGGTTAGGATGTGATTTGGGGGTCCGGGGTAGAGTTAGGCTTGAATTGGAAAATTAGTAATTTGATGATTTCCGGTCAGAAGAGGAAAATTAATAACAGGGTCGGAATGGGATCCCGAAAGTTGAAATAGATTTGTAGTGTCTTGGTTGGCTTGTGTGCAAAGTTTGAGAATGTTCGGACAAGGTTTGCTTGGTTTCGGAGTCCTTGGTGAAATTTAGGAGTGTGGAGTTCTTAGGCTTGAATCCGAGATTAAGCTTGAATGGTGTTATGGGACGTGTTGGTGTAGTTGGTTGAGGTCCTGAGGGACTCGGGTGTGTTCCGGATGGTTAGCGGGTGAATTAACTGTTGAAAATAGGGTACTAGTACTCTGAGGGAGTTGATGGTGTTGCAGAGGGGTGTTCTCTGAAATTTGGAACACGGACCGCGCTGGAAATTCGCTGTCAGCGGTGGAAGTTCGCGGGGGCGGCATTTTTCCGCGGTCAGCGGTGAAGGCTGACGCAGACTGCGGAAGGTTCTGTGAGAGCTCAGGAGTTGGGAGGATTTTCGCAACCGCGATGGGAATTCTGCAGACTGCGGAGTGAGGTTCGCGGCGGCGGTGGTTTTTCGCTGACAGCGGAATGTGAATCCGAGAGTGCATTATAAATACGAGATCCAGGGTTTTATTTCATACTTTGACCTAGAGAGCTCGGGTTTGGCGATTTTTCGAGGGATTTTCAAGAAAACCATTGGGGTAAGTGATTCTAACTCAGTATTGGCTAAAACACATGATTATAACATTTAATCCATCATTTGATAGAAAATTGGGGATGAAAATTGGGGGAAAATTGTAGGAACTTCATAAATGGATTTTTGGGAGTTGAACACCGATTTGAGGTCGGATTTTGATAAATTTAGTATGATTGAACTCGGGAGTGAATGGGTTTCTTGGTTTTGTGGATTTTATCGAATTTTGAGATGTGGGCCCGGAGGCCGGGTCTGGCTAATTTCGGGATTTTTTATCTGAATTGATAATTTTCGTATGGGATTCATTCCCTTAGCATGCATTGACGATAATATACTAATTTTTGATAGATTCGGAGCGTTTGGTGGCCGAGTCGAGTGGCAAAGGCATTATGGAGTAGGGTTTTGGCTTGATTGAGGTAAGTAATGCTTCTAAACTTGGTTCTGAGGGTTCGAAACCCCGAACTATGTGCTATATGATTAGAATTGAGGTGATGCACATGCCAAGTGGGGGGCGTGCACCGTGAGAATTGTGACCTGGTTCATTCCATGGTGCCGTCTAATGTTTTTCTTCTTGTTGATATCCGTGCTTCTACCAATGTGATTAATGTAAACATGTTAGAAATAATGCTAGATATTATGTTAAGGCTTCACGCCGATACTGTTGAGACCTGAGTGGTCGTTTCTTACTGTCATCTCATGTATTTCATTGATATTTATAATCAGTCCTATTTATGCATATCATATCATGTCTCAGTCTCGGTTATAATTGTTTTGCAATTTATATCATTGATTCGGGCTAGTTCATGCATTGTGAACCCATGTGAGTGAGATTGGAGAGTGATGACTGAGTGAGGTCGAGAGCCTGATGATGAGGGACAGTTATAGGGCCGGGTTGCACGCCGCAGCATGTTATATTGATTTATGCCTGGATCTGGCTTATGATAGCGCTTGGGTTGTAGGAGCCTCTCCGGAGTTTGTAACACACCCTCAGTGAGCGTATATGATATTGAGGGATGGATCTTCCCTGGACATGGATCTTGTCCGAAGTGTTTATATTTGGCGATGGATCTTCTCCTTAGGGATGGATTGGCCTTCCTTAGTACTGAGTAACTACGGTCAGATATGTATATATATATATTCCGGGATGGATCTTCCCTGGGCCGTGCGAGCCATATACAGTACTGAGTGGACGAGCAATTGAGAGTGGGAGTACATTGTGCATTTCACACAGTTGATGCATTGGCATGTAGAATACGTTGAGTTATATATGTTAAACTGTTCGGATATGTACTTATCTTATCACTTTGAGCTGTTTAGCTAACTGAAAGCATGCCTAAATTTCTGTACATTGATTCTGTTATAAAGGTTGAGGTTTATTTCGTCACTACCTCTCAGCCCACAGCTTGGGCTTGTTACTTACTGAGTTGTTGTACTCACGTTACCCCCTGCATTTGTGTGTAGATTCAGCTATCCCAAGCCACGGTAGTGCCAGTTGATCGTTTGTTGCGGATCATCACTTGGAGAGTGTGAGGTAGCTGCCTGGAGATCGCAGCCCCACATTTCTCCTTCCCTATCTACCTATTGTTTTGTATTTAGACTATTTCATGACATTGTTGTCATTGATGAATTTTGAAACAAGTGTAGTATGGCTCATGACTTAGTGACACCCGTCGTTGGGATTTATCTTTTCCGCATTTTGGCTTGTATTTATCTTTTGTTCAAAGTTTCAGTAAGAAAGGTTGTTATCTATAATTTTTAAATGAGAAATCGATTTGGTTAAAAGTGTGTAGGCTTGCCTAGTTCCACGATAGGCGCCATCACGGCCGTAAGGGTTGGGTCATGACATGCGGCGTGCAATCCAATCCCAACGTACAATATCAATATCACGCCAATAAACAAAATATGATGCGTCGCGCAACCCGATCCCACCATATAATATCAATATCATAATTCGCCCTTATTTCCTCATAACAGTCCACCCTTATTTCACCTGTTGCGGCGTGCAACTCGATCCCACCGTATAATAGCAATATCACAATATAAACATTCTTCCTTATTTCACCTCCCTTATTTCACCTGTTTCGGCGTGCAACCCGATCCCCCTTACAATAATTTAAATCAATCACAACAATCGAATAACCCAATTTACAAAAAATTCTATAATCAAGGGTATCAGTACACAACAACAAATGAACCACATAAAACCCGGAGGAACATAACAACTTTACAAAACTGACAGAGCACATAATGTACGTGATAACTAAATATGCAATCGCAACAATTAGGACAGGTAGCAGATAAATACAAGACATAGAGAAACTCAATAATTAAGCGGTAACAAGACAATAAGGAAGACAATAAATTCAACTACGACATATAAGGCCAAATTACGGGTAAGAAGTACAGTAGGTGCTAACAACATCAAATAAGGCGTGTATTAACAGACTAACAACGAGATACCACATGTTATGATAATTCAATTAAAAGCATGGAAGGACACTAAACAATATAAACCGCTTAAATACCACATATAGACCGTGTACCAACTCGTCACCTTGCGTATACGGTTTTGACATAACAAGATAGCACAATTTACTCAATTCCTAAGGGGTAGCTTCCTCCACACAAAGTTAGGCAAGACACTTACCTCAATTCAGCCAAATCAATACTCAAATTAGCTTTTCCTTTACAAATTCACCTCCGCTCGGCTCAATCTAGCCAAAGACGACTTAAATACATCAAACAATGCAAGAGAAAAAACTCCAATTAACAAAGCCATGAATTTTAAACAATTTGTAAAAAGTCAACCCCCACCCCCACCCCCACCGCGGGTTCGCACCTCGAAATCTGATAAAATTTACAAAACCCGAACACCCATTCCAATACGAGTTCAATCATACCAAAATTATCAATATCCGACATCAATTCGTCCTTCAAATCATTTCATTTTGAAAGATTTTTACAAGTTTACCCAAATTTTCCTTTAGATTCTCATGAATTTGATATTAAATCTAATGCATAATCACAAAATACAATTGAAAATTTATTAGAGGTACTTACCCAATAATTTGGTATGAAAATATTTTCACAAAATCGCCTCCCATCGAGGCTAGGGTTCAAACACGATAAAATGAAGCAAAGTCCCGAAATGGGAGTCTGAATACCAGCCTCAGATGTCGCATTTAATTTGCGACATTAGGATCGCAAATGCGATGCTCGCAAATGCGACAAAATTATCGCAAAAGCGAAGGCTGGCCAGCTCTGTCAAAGTGGCAAATGCGATATAAGACTCGCAAATGCGAGCTTAGAGTTTCCGCAAAATCGATTGCTTATGTCGCAAATGTGAAGCTGTCTAATCGCAAATGCGATGAAATGGTTCAAAAATGTAAACTCCCCTGCCCCTGCCCATCGTTGCAAATGCGAGAATGATCTCGCAAATGCGGACATCACAAATGCAATGAAAACCTCGCAAATGCGAGAAAAGAAACACCAGCACAGCTGAACCTTCTTCCAACACTCTGAAACGCGTACGAAACTCATTCGAGCCCTCGGGGCTCTAAATCAAACACCCTCTCAAGTCTGAAAACATAACACGAACTCACTCGCGCGATCAGAATACCAATAAACCTCTAGAATCACGAATCGGGCGCCAAAACACATGAAAATCACAATGAACTTCAAGAACTTCTAGAATCGCAACCGAGCATCTGAACCATATCAAATCAACTCCAAATGACACCAAATTTTGCAGGCAAGTTCCAAATGACGAAACGAACTTATTCCAAGTTCCGAAACCAAAACCGGAGCCGATAGCCTTAAAATCAAACCGTGGTCAACCTTAGGAAAATTCTAAACATTTAAATTGCCAACTTCCGCCGAATGAAGCCGAAACCTTTTAGAAACATCCAAATGAAATTCCGGACATGCGCGCAAGTCCAAAATCACTATCCAGACCTATCTGTCGAAACTCTGATCCGAGGTCCAATACTCAAAAGCCAAACCTTGGTCAATTCCTTTAACTTCGAGCTTCTCAAATGAGAGTCACTCCTAAAGATCCTTTCTGAACCTCTAAAAACCCGAACCGATGATGCACGCAAGTCATAATACAATGTGTGAAGCTACTCGTGACCTCAAACTGCCGAGCCGAACACAATTGCTCAAAACGACCAGTCGGGTCGTTACAAAGGTAGTGTGTCGGGTGTCGGTCACGTGATTTTGGGTCGTGGCAAATTAGATATTCTTTTACCGCATGTCCTTAATTATGTTAATTGGTTGATTAGTACGAAACCAATATTAATTTAAACAGTTACATTTATTTAGCTCCGGTGAGCTACAAAAAATTATATAACCCTCATTTTCTGGACTATGAATCAATAATAAAATATTTACATTCTATTCTTTAAATTAAATAACGAAATTATAACACTCCAATTCATGTAATTCCATGTACGACGTGGGATTTATCGTACTTTATGTCATTCAAAAGAGGAGTCGTTCCAAATAACAGTTCATATTCACATAATGCATGTGTTTGCTTCTTCTTCTTTTTTTCATGTACGACATGGATTTTTTGTTTTTTTCCTTTTTATTTTTCTGGTTGGGTCTTGTTTTTTCAATTTTTGATTAGTAAGAATTGATAATGGAGCTCTAATTAGAGTCTTATGTTCGCTAATTACATGCTTTGTCTGCAATGCTGATTCTGATTTATTTCTGATGTATAAATTCATTACATCTTGTTTGGATAGTTGTTACATATTGTATTGTATCGTATTGTTACTTTAAATATAGTGTTTGTTTTTTATTTTTATTCAAATTTTATTGTATCGTATCGTTATATCCGTCGTTACAAAAGCGCCACTTTATGAAACGACAGGATTTGGTAGTGGCATTGTTACTTTGCTTTTTTCTTTCATCTTGTCTTTCTTTATTATTAAATAAATCATATTTTATTCTTTACTCTGCTCTTTTATATAATAATTCTACTCCGTACCCTATTTTTTCTTCATATTGTTGACAACATACGATACAATCTATCCAAATATTAAATTCAGGACCTATCAAATAAATTGGAGTTGAAATTTTTAAGAGAAATAATTTGTTTAATTTATATATGAGCAGGCAACACTAGCTATATCATGCATTTCCTCCTGTATTATTGGAGGTCCTGATCGGTAAAAACTTATCCGCACCGAGTGTAGACACCTAATTTAGTTAAGTTAATCATAGAAGACAAACTAAGTCTATTAGAAGTTATACATTTAATAAGTAAAAAAGTAAAAGGGAAAATAAAAACTTAACGTTAGAAAGTTACGTTAAACTCATCGCCTTTTTTATTATTTCATTCCGCTCTTCTTCTAGGTTTTGGCTCAGTCCGAAGTTTTATGTTATTCCTAAATTACAACTGGTTGGAAGTTAAGAAATTTGAGTATAGCATGTTGGTTAATTTTATACTTCTACAGGTATATTTGCATGTTGAAAGAATTATACTTTTTTAAGAAAAAGTTGTTAACACATAAGTTTAATTTTCTTCTTCAAATTAAATTTTTTAAATACATGTTCTTAATTTTCATGACTAGTGACAGTGTAAGTATGAGATCAAGTGCAATTCTGTGATGTTTATTTGTATGAGTTTGAAACTTCTGAAATTAATTTTTTAGGATAATTTATTTATTTAATTCAAGAAAATTTTCTTTATTAAAATTAAAAAGAAAGTACAATAATATAAAATAAAATCAATCTACTTGATGTTGCCGTTTTAGAACACAACGGAACTATATATTATAGCAAGATAATAAGTATTTATTATATTATTGATTAAGATTATATGCAAAAAAAAAATAAGTAGTTAACTATAGTTAAGTACTTATAATTGTAGATAAATAAAGTGACAAGTGCCATTTGTTTATTCGTTAGGTGTAAACACCTGGTACGGATAAGTATTTACCGTCTTGATCCTATATTATTGGAGGTCTTGAGTGTAAATATCTCGATATGTCAATTTTAAGTGCTTTTCAAGACTCTATTTGTAGCTTAATTGCTCCAAATTGAGAGGCAATCATATTGCTGGAATAAATCCTCAGAGGCCCTTTATTAATCTGGTAAAAATGAAGGAACTTATTGGTCATTACATTAGTGATTACTATATTCTTTTATTCCCGATACTTTACTACCTGTTATGTCACTCGCTTTCATTACCTTATTACATTACTGCTGCTATTGTTTGTTGCTTTATTTTTACTGTTTCTTAAGACGAGGGTCTATCGGAAACAACCTCTCTGTCTTTATAAAATAAAGATAAGACTGCGTACACACTACCCTCCTCAAACCCCACGTTAACGATTAAGCTGAATTTGTTGTCATTGTTATAAATTACTGATTAATATTGATTTGTCAGGTTACATCAACAATGTAAATTTTGGGAGCTTCTTAATTCAGATGATGAAGAGGTGCTAACAAATGTATGTTGTTCACGTTCTTACCTTACTGATTGGAGTCGTGACATTATCGAACTCCTCATCAATCACGAGCATTTTAATGAGCGACTAGTTGGACTCCTCCAGTGAGTGGCCGGAATGTTTTAGTTCCCGTAATTTAATTTTTCATATCTAACTTTATGGTTGAATACGATGAAACTACTGAGGGGTGAATTGTGGTCTATTAAAATTTAGTTGACTAAGAATGAGTTTAGTCGACTAGGTCTTGTAAAGAATGCAAATAGAGATAAGTAAAGCGAATAGTAAATAGAACAACACACATCAATTTTTATACTGGTTCGGTACCGGTGTGGTACTTACGTCCACTTTCCCTTGGGTCACAAGAGTTCTCTTAGATCTTGAAAAAGATTACATCAGTGATGGTTTTAACTCGTTCACCACCAACGGAGTGTAACAACTATATAATTTGAATGTTCTAATTCTATCCTTTGTGACACTGGTAAATTGAATAATACAGTGTTTATGATAAGAAGTATAGAGACTTAGAAGATAATGTTTGTAGTTGTGCAAATCTTCTTCATGAACTCAGTAGTCTTCTTATAGGAGAGTTTGAGAGTCGTTGCAATTTGTCTTGACTGAGGCATAGAATCCTCTAAGAGATTTGACCCAAGGGATGTCTCTCGAATCTGCACTTGAGATGGGCTGGATTCGTTCATGACTTTCCTTGTCACATTCTTATTTTAAGGAGAGATTTGAGCTTTCGACTTTGCTAATTGAAGATGCCGGATATTCTTTGATCTTTACTCGATATATTTCCTTATTTGATAGTTCATGACTTTCTTTGATTGAGACTGAGAGGGCAAGGCAGATTTGATTTCCTTTTTGATGGCTTCTTGTCCTTTGATTCAGCATCATCTCCTCCTTTGATTCAGCATAATCTTCTTTGGTTAGACATCATCAGCTTCTTTCCTTTTGACAACTTCTTGACAACTTTCTTTACTTTTGTTGGTACCTTGATTTATGTAATCAATGTAAATAGGTTGTCATCATTGAAATTTAGATTTAGATTTAACAATATTTTCCCTTTTTGATGACAATAAAGAGAGAGTAAATAGTAAATAAATGTAAATAAGTATAAATCATGTATACTTCCCTTTCATTATGTCTGCTCCCCCTGCGTTTGTACTTATCATTGTTCCCCCTGATTTGATGCTTTACTTCTCTACTGTTTTCCCTCTTTGACATCAATCAAAAAAGGAAGGAAAAAACATACAAGCCAAGTAATATAGGAAGTAATATACATAAGATCAAATTAGTTAGAGCAACAAATGTAATGCCTTCAACAGAGGCATAGAGGATGGTTCATACAGACCTAAGCAAAAAAAAATAGTTTTAAGGCCAAAAGAAAGCAAGCAAAAACAAAAGAAAAAGATTGTTTTTAATAACATCACACAAATACGCATTAGCTTCTCCCCAGGAAATACTTGAGGGTATTGATTAATTTGGTGCAGAAGGAGTCGTAGGAGTTTTCGACATCTTTGACAAGCGTGTCCATCTTTCTGTCATGGAGTTGAATGCCCTGGTTCCTTGCCTCTATGTGGCTCCCATATCCATCCTAAGTTTGGCCACATCTGTACTTGTTTCCTTGGTGACTTCTCTGATCTTCTCCACATGTTCTTTCATCTCAACGAGCAGTAGTTTTACCTCATCTAGATATTGTTGAATCTGCTGAAGATTTTGAGAGGCAGTCGACTGATATTCTTGTAGTTCGGTTTGAGCTTCAACTGGCATTGGAACAGTTTCAACTTTGGCGCGCTTAACCCATCCATCATCACCCATAGTGTAACCCATCATGGAAAAAGTTGTCTTATCATAAGTGTTGGTAATATATTTGGGTGTGAAAGGTGTCATGTCTACCTTCATAACTTCAAGAATGTGTGAGATAAGGAGACCATATGGTAAAAAAGCAGCAGAAGAAGATATGTCCCTGATACTTTCAAGCATGTATTGGCAAATCCACACAAACCAATCCAATCTTTTATTATTAACAAGGAAGTAAAGGACAAAAACATCTCTAGTGGACAAAGTGCTAAGGGACCCAGTTCTGGGAAGTAAAAATAGTGGCTATCATGTCAGCCAAAATACGGTGTTCAAACTTCAGATTCTTGGGAACAATATCAGGAAGGTTATCAGACAGAGAGGCTTTTTCTTCTTAAAAAGAGACTTTAAAATCTTTTGGCCAAGAATTTTGCACAAAGACATCAAACCCACTAAACTTAGCAGAGAAAATCTTTTCAAATTAATAAGAGTCTAGAACAATTTGAGTGCCTAAAACCATAGATTTCAAATCGTCTTTATCATTCACAAATAAATTTGCATAGAACATTCTCACAGGCTCTTCATAAACAGAGTTCCCAATGTATCAAACAGAGAAGAAAGATGTTTAAAATCAAATATAGCAGTCACATCACAGTGCATATTTTTCATAAGAGAGAAACTTACAGAGTGTCCATAAGCCATAGATTTTGACTTATAAGACTCAAACCTTGCTTTCTCACTAGGTCCATAGAAGATCAATTTGTCCTCTGGTCCGAATTCCGTGCTTTCCACATTTCCTTTCTTGCATGCAGGCTAAAATAATTACGGTCAATAAAATAATCTAGCAAAAATTTTAGCGAAAGGAGTTCGTAAAATACAAATTTGATTAGTCTAAAGGGAAGTAGAAACCGTAAGGGTAGTTCTCTACAGGGACAAAGCTACACTTGACAACCCTTTATCGGAAAAATATACTGTATATATAGATAAAGTAACAGGTTTTTGAGGTACATAACAGATTTTTCTTTATTACTTTCAAGTTTGAACATTTTTGAAGAAATTTCTGGCTTCGTCACTGGTTGTCTGACCCATCACATAACAATAGGAAACAACGTAGCATGGCAGGTTCGATTTTGTTGACTATTAAAGGTCAAAACTTTATCAAACTTTATAGCTTTAAAGTCTTACCAATTAGAAAACAAAGACTGGACTATTATTTTAATATAATGATTTTGTTTACCCTAAAAATTGGATAACAATTAAACTTATATTGTGGTTTTAAGGATATGTGATTTCACTCAACATCAATTAATAAATATGAAGATAAGTGATAGAATTGAATTATAAATAAAGCAAACCAGTGTTCGAACAGGACTTCAGCCTTCGAATCGAAGTACTCTCGAGTTGATAAGTGTGAGAACAGTAGGAAAATAGATTAAACTGATGAACAATAGTGTAAGTGAGAAAGAAATTATTGTATTACTATAATTTTTGTGAATAACGATGGATTACAAATGATTAGAACTCCTCTTTAACCGCTTCTGATTTGATTCGTTCCAAGATTTACGCCATGATCCTCGACCAGTTACGGAGATCTCGCTCTTTCGTTATTAAATCATCTCTGATATTACTCGATGTCTATCTTTCTTGACTTCGATAGCTACCAAACTCGATCTCAAAAGGGACTTCGATCTCGAACTTGATGCCTCAGCTTTGTGATTTAGTCAAATCCGACCTTCAATGCAACACTCCGGTATCGATTAGATAGTGAAATCGGATGGCCCCGATTTCAACCGTATACAAATAGTCCCATCGTTTCTTGTAGCATAGTGAGAAGAAATGAATTGAGCCTTCGATTATCTTCAACCTCGATAAATTATGATATAATCCTCGTGACGTAAGTGGCCAAAATGTCCCATCGGTACAGTTTCCCAAGCCATTAATAAGCGTCAGTTGGCGGTCAGCCACTAGTTCTGTTGAACCGTTGCCGTAAATCCATAAATAGGCATTCTCATTATTGAATCAAACTTTACCTTCATCTAATTTTCTAAGATTTTATCTCTCTCAAATTCCTCTCTTCCATATTCAAGTTTCACCGCCAGTCTTCAAACACCAAATCTTACTATCTTCTTCTTTTCTTAACTCATAAGAATGGCGAAAACATCTAAAACAGTTCCTCAAAAGGAGAAAGCTTCTTCTTCTTCTTCACGGCCGGCCGACGACAAAACGCCGGTGGATCCTCTCCCTGAGGAGTGCGTTCCCAGCCCGTGTATCCTTAAATCTGATTTTAAGACTGAGAAACCTCCCTCGGTCCCTGGTCGATGCGAGCATGTGTACATTTTCTCGATAACTATGGGGTAACTCGAGCAGATCAAGAGAGATTGCAACCGGGGGGATAAAGTGATAGCCATTCCATACCCTGAAGAAAGCATTACTACCCACGTGGAAAGGTTTCTGAGTGTTTACACTTACCCTTTCAGGTTGGGCCCTCTCGACCCTGTCATCATTGACTTCTGCTGTCAATACCAGGTGACCTTGGGCCAAATCCATCCTTTCTTTTGAAGAATAGTCATCATGCGCTGATTCTTCACGAGCAAAGCCGTGGGGATGTCATTCACCCTCGATCACCTTATCAGATTGTACAACCCACGTATCTTTTGAGGGTTGATCAAACTGCAACGTCGGGCAAACAAGGTATTTTTCTCGAGCATCGACGAGGACAAAGATCTATGGATGGGTAGATTTGTGAGAGTGAGGAACTCAGATCTCATTCTGGCGGAGAAGATGTCATTTCCTGAGAAATGGAACCCGAAGCGTAAGTATTATTTCACTTGTTAATTTCCATCTTTTATTTCGCTCCTCGGATCTATTAATGCTTTCTTTCGTCATGCAGCGGTTATTTGGATGCCTTGAGCGATCCCCGACCTCGAGAGTTGGGTCCGAAAACTTGCCTCGGCTTCTACTTATGTTGAGCGTTGTTGGCGCGATTTGGCAAAGGGCTGATGGGAGGAAAAGAATCATGGTAAGCTTCCCTTTTGATATATTTGATGGTCTGATAATATCTTTTTTACACTATTCCAATTACCTTGTGTGTAGGCCGGAGCAGCGGCTATGAGGCCTATGTCAGGTGACGAGGAGGCTTCAATTTCGGTTCCGAATCCGGCAAATGATAACAAGAGAAAAAGTTCCTCGACCTCTGAGGACCCAAAACCTAAGAAGAAGAAGAAGAGCTCGATTAGCAAATCGAGGATAAATGATGCTGCCCTCCCTGCCCATGTAGTTCGGGAACTAAGGGAGGAAGAAAAAGAATATGAAAATGGTGACTCGGTGCTTGTGACCCGAGTGAGGAAAACCGTCGAGGCCTCCAAGGGTGCTGAATCGGTGGCGGTTGGTGAGGCCTCGCCTTGTGCTGAGGAGGCCTTGGAAAAGGATTCGGGCAAAGTCCCCGAATCGCCCGAGATCGAGGCTGCTTCTCGTCAAATGTCAAGTACATCCGAGGGGGATGATCTCGAGATCCCTCAGGTTGAAAAGAGTGCCCCAAGTGACCCACTTGGGGCAATGACAGCAAGCCATTCGCCATCCCTTCCTGCCTTTTATGAAGAGGCGATACAGGATGCTCAAGCTTGAGGACCCCCGAAGTACGCGAAGTCCCCGGTGGGGAGGATCCCTTTTAGGATTGCTTTACCGGGGTCGAGGAAGCTTCCGATATTAATGACGCATCCAACCTCTTTTAAGAGGCCCAACGACTCTTGAACCGAGTAAGTTTTAGTTCTTTTGTTGATGTAGAATTCCTCTGTTTTTTGTCTAACTCCCTTCCATTTCTATGCAGGCTTTCTCCAAATCCCGAGTTGAACTGAGCCAGTGTGAGGCCGACCTCCAAAGGATTTCGGAGGAGAGGAATGACCTCAAGCTCCACTATGGGCCAAAGGATGAGGAGATCAAGGACCTCCGATCCGAACTGACCGAGGCTCAAAAGAAGCAGACCGACTTGATCAAGCAGGTAATGATACTCTTAAAATCCCATGGGCTTGATTCGGGATGGGAGGCTAACATTTCAATATCACAGTTGCAACAAAATATCGAGAGGGTTGAGCTATTCCGAGAGGAGGTCGACCAAGTGAAGGCAGAGTCCTACCGGTGGAAGGAAGGCATGGACCGCCTTGCTGCTGAGAAAGAGACTGCTTTGTCCCAATTTTCATCAGTCGAAAGACAACTTCAAAGTATAAAGGAAAAGTTCTTGGCTCAGGCAAACAAGATAGAAGAGATAGAGGCTCAGTTGGCTTCTGAACTTGTAAAGGCTCAAGCTAAGGCCAAAAAAGCAAAGGCCGAGGCTGATAAGACAGTGGACATCCACCGGGCCGATGCCACCGGGCCGAAAAAGCACTTGCTCGAACTCGAAGTAGTAAAACCCTTAGGTTTTAGTTGAGCGAGGATGAACTCTCAAACTCAAAAAATATTATGGCCCTTAGGCTCTTGAATCGGGTCGGTATGGCCTCAGAAGAGTGGCTTTTTTACCTTTTCGGCTTAAAAGTTTTAATCATATAAGAATTGGTTATGACTTAGCACGAAGTAAGTTTGTACCCGTTAGATTTTTTCGGGGTCTAATGTTATCGAAACCCTTTGTTTTTTTGTGCCTAAGCATAAGTTTTTACCCAATTGTTCAAAGGTTTGATACCCTTTAAGGCTTTTTGAGGGCTGACATTATCAAAGCCCTTTGGTTATTTTGCCGAGGGTAGCCTTTTTTAACCAGTTCATAAAAGAATTTGAAGGCATGTGTTTGTTGCTGATTTCGGACATATCTGAACCGTGTTAGTCTGGCCGTAGCCTTGGGATCTTCCTCTTGGGCTTATTCTCCCAATTACACCCGAGTAGGGTGGCCTTCTCCTATAAGATCGAGGGTTGACTTTTTAAGGTCTTACAGTCTTGAAGTTTAGTAATTCGAACATATCGAATTTTTTGGATGGCATTCCCCGAGTAAGGGATTGATTGTTCGAGCTTTAGTTGCGATCGACCCTTGAGCTAGTTTCTGCAATAAATCATAAATATGAAATTTGTAAAGTAGAAATTTTGCTAAGGGCACAGGACGTCTGGTAAGGAAAAAAATACTTCTTTCAATAGTTCATACATGTGTACATGTTTTTCCACTAGGGCTCGAGCAATCTACATGGACACGTGCTTTCAGACCTAAGGATTTCGTGTTTGGAGAGAACTCTGATGCCTTCAATACAACACCTATAACAAGATAGTACAAAATACAAATGAAAAGGGAGAAGGTCATACCTTAGCAGTAATATCGTTTAAGGAGTGATATGTTCCAATTATTTGGTAGTTGTTCGTCGTTCATCGTGCCAAGTTTGTAAGATCCTTTTCCAATGATATCAAGGACCTGATATGACCCTTCCCAATTTAGGCTGAGTTTTCCTTCGTTCAGATCTCGAGTATTGAGGGTGACTTTTTTCAGGACTAAGTGTTCTAAAGTGGCGAAGGTTGGCTCTTCGGTTATAGTACCTTTCGATGCGCTGCTTTCGTGGTTTGTGCTCATAGCCTAGTGATTTGATTCTTCCGTTGTGTAACAAAACCTGGCACTAGGATCCCCGACCTCGACTGGGATCAGGGCTTCGGCGCTATATTCTAAGAAGAAAGACATTGCCCACGTACTGGATTTCGACGTTGTTCGATACGCCCAAAGGACTTCGGGCAAAATTTCTCTCCATTTTCCTTTAGCGCCGTTCAACCTTTTCTTTAGATTCTAAATGAAGGTCTTGTTTGTTTATTCGGCTTGTCCGTTCCCACTAGGATGGTACGACGTCGATAAGATCCTTTTTATTTTGTGATCTTCGAGAAACTTTGTTAACTTGCTGCCGATGAATTGTTTTCCATTGTCGCATACGATTTTGGTAGGTTTCCCGAATCGTCATATGATGTGATCCCAGATGAAGTCTATAACTTCTTTTTCTCTGACTTTCTAGAAGGTCTGTGCTTCAACCCATTTAGAGAAATAGTCAGTCGTAAATAAAATGAATTTAGCTTTACCTGGGGCCGATGCAGAGGGTCGACGATGTTCATTCCCCATTTCATGAATGTCCATTGGGATAAGACTGATGAAGTTTCTCTCCAGGTTGGTGGATCATCGGTATGCCTTTGGCACTTGTCCCTTTTTCGAACGAATTCCTTAGTGTATTTTCCATATTGGCACAATAGTTCCCGCTCTGATGACTTTACAAACCAGTGATTCGGCACTGGAATGGTTTCCATAAGTAGCCTCATGAATTTCTCGTAGGACGTAATCGGTGTCTCCCGATCCCAAACATACTTCCAACGGTCCATCGAACATCCTTCTGTATAAAGTTCCATCTTCGACCAGAGTGAATCGTGGAGCCTTCGTTCGTAGTGTCCTAGATTCCTTAGAGTCCGACGGGAGTTTCACTTTTTTCAAATACTCGATGTAGTTATTCCTTCAATCCCAGGTTAGGCTTGTGGAGTTTATTTTGACATGTCCTTCTTCAATCACTGACTTTGAAGTTGTACGACAATCCCCGAGCTGATTTCGTCGCCTTCGACCGGTGACCCCAAATTTTCAATGGCATCGGCCTCACTATTTTATTCTCGAGGTACATGTTGAAGGGTCCATTCTTTAACCAATGTAATGCTACATGCAATTTATCCAAGTATCTCTGCAATCGAACCTCGAAGGTTCTTTTGACTTGGTTTACCACCAGTAGGGAGTCACATTTAGCCTCGATGACCTCTGCTCCCAAGATTTTAGCCAATTCGAGACCTGCAATCATGGCCTCGTACTCGTCCTTATTGTTAGTCAATTTAGAAGTTTTGATAGATTGCCTAATTATATTGCCTGTAGGCGGCTTCAAAATAATGCCTATCCCGGACCCCTTCACATTCAAAGCGCCGTCTGTGAAAAGAGTCCACACCCCCGATGATGTACCCAATTTTAACAAAGTTCCTTTTTGACCTCGGGTATGAGGGCTAGCGTGAACTCGGCCTGAGATTTGAGACTTGCTGGTCGTTCGTGGTTGATACTCGATATCATACCCAATGATTTCGACGTCCCACTTGGCCAATCGGCCCGAGAGCTCGGGTTTGTGCAAGACATTACGAAGAGGATAAGTGGTCACCAAACAAATTGGGTGACACTGGAAATATGGTTTTAATTTCCTAGAGGCGCTTATTAAAGCAAGCGCTAATTTTTTGAAGTATGGGTAGCGGGTCTCGGCCTCACCTAAAGTTTGACTAACACAGTAAACTAGAAATTGCGTACCTTTCTCTTCTCGAACTAAGACCCCACTTACCGCGACTTCCGAGACTACCGGATATAAGTAGAGTTTCTCGTCCGCTTTCGGGGTATGAAGCAATGGTGGGCTCGAGAGATACCATTTTAACTCTTCCAACGCCTGTTGGCATTCAGGGGTCCAAGAGAAATTGTTCTTCTTTTTGAGCAGTGAGAAGAACCTATGACTTCGATCTGAAGACCTCGAGATAAACTGGCCCAAAGTGTCTATCCGCGCTGTCAATCTTTGCACGGACTTAACGTTATCCATGACTGTGATGTCTTCGATTGCCTTGATTTTATTGGGGTTGATTTCAATTCCCCGATTCGACACCACAAAGTCGAGGAACTTGCCCAAACCGACCCCGAAAGCACATTTCTCAGGGTTGAGCTTCATGTTGTATTTTCTCAATATGTTGAAGGTTTCCTGCAAATGTGTTAAATGGTCCTCTGCACGCAGGGACTTAACTAGCATATCGTCAATATATACCTCCATTGATTTACCTATTTGCTCTTCGAACATTTTGTTCACTAGGCATTGGTATGTAGCACCATCATTTTTTAGTCCAAATGACATTACATTATAACAATATGTACCATATTTAGTGATGAATGAAGTCTTTTCCTGATCTTCCGGGTTCATTTGAATTTGATTTTACTCGGAGTAGGTGTCGATAAAACCAAGGATCTCGTGGTCGCCTGTGGAATCGATCATGTGATCGTATTCGGCAGAGGAAAAGAGTCTTTGGGACATGCTTTGTTTAAATCTTTATAATCTACGTACATCCTAAGTTTGTTCCCTTTTTTAGGGACCACAACTACGTTTGCTAACCATTCAGGATATTTTACTTCCCGAGTGGATCCTATCTTGAGAATTTTGGTTACCTCGTCCTTGATGAATGCATGTTTTAACTCGGACTAGGGCCTTCTCTTTTGTTTTACCGGTCTGAACTTCGAGTCCAGACTCAATCGATGTGTTGTTATCTCCGGTGGTATCCCTGTCATATCTAAGTGTGATCAAGCAAAACAATCCATATTATCAATAGGAAATTTGATGGGTGAACCCCAAACCTATTTGCTCTTCGAACATTTTGTTCACTAGGCATTGGTATGTAGCACCATCATTTTTTAGTCCAAATGACATTACATTATAACAATATGTACCATATTTAGTGATGAATGGAGTCTTTTCCTGATCTTCCGGGTTCATTTGAATTTGATTTTACTCGGAGTAGGTGTCGATAAAACCAAGGATCTCGTGGTCGCCTGTGGCATCGATCATGTGATCGTATTCGGCAGAGGAAAAGAGTCTTTGGGACATGATTTGTTTAAATCTTTATAATCTACGTACATCCTAAGTTTGTTTCCTTTTTTAGGGACCACAACTACGTTTGCTAACCATTCAGGATATTTTACTTCCCGAGTGGATCCTATCTTGAGAATTTTGGTTACCTCATCCTTGATGAATGCATGTTTTAACTCGGACTAGGGCCTTCTCTTTTGTTTTACCGGTCTGAACTTCGGGTCCAGACTCAATCGATGTGTTGTTATCTCCGGTGGTATCCCTGTCATATCTAAGTGTGATCAAGCAAAACAATCCATATTATCAATAGGAAATTTGATGGGTGAACCCCAAACCCAGGTATACATTTCGTTAGGGTAGGTACTCGATCAATATAACCTGTTCCAGCTCTTCGACTGTCGATTTGGTAGCATCGGAATTTTTAGGGATAATGAAGGACCGAGGGATCCAGCAGTCGTCGTCCTCTTCTTCCATTCCCTGCTTTTCCGACTAAGTCGAGGTTGGTGACTGTGGTTGC
The DNA here is from genome assembly GCA_005239505.1 of Nicotiana paniculata. NCBI lineage: Eukaryota > Viridiplantae > Streptophyta > Magnoliopsida > Solanales > Solanaceae > Nicotiana > Nicotiana paniculata. Next base: position 54,255 of record ML333574.1, read on the forward strand.
TATTTGGCCTCCTATTTTATTTTGACCTCCGATCCCTTTGTTGTCGAAAGCACCGATATTGGTATTACCTCGTCGACCGCAAATATTTCTCTCGCAGGGTTTTATTCCCCATATACTGTCTTCACTCCATCCGGCATTGGGAATTTCAACATTTGATGAAGGGTCGAAGGGACTTCTCTCATATTGTGAATCAAGGGTCTTCGATCAAGGCTTTGTACCTCATATCGCCCTCGATTACATGGAACTTGGTTTTTTGTATAGTCCCAGCTACGTTCACAGGTAAAATGATTTAACATTTAGCGCTGGCCATGTTGAAACCATTCAGGACCTGAGCTGCAGGTACGATTTGATCTTGTAGGTCGAGCTGCTCTACAACCCTCGATCGAATTATATTTTCCGAGCTTCCTGGATTATTTAACACACGTTTAACCTGAATTTTATTCATAAGGATAGAAATTACCAGAGCGTCATTGTGGGGTTAAAAGATCCCTTCTGCTTCTTCGTCGTTGAATGATATAGTGCCTTCTAGCACATAATCTTGGGTCCGTTTTTCCCTTGTAATGGACACTTTAGTGCGTTTAAACACGGGCCCTTGTGGAATATCGACCCTACCGAAGATCATATGGATCACATGTTATGGCTCTTCTTGTTCATTTTTCCTGTTGGCGTCCCTTTCTTTGAAACGGTTTTTGGCTCGATCGCTTAAGAACTCTCGAAAGTGGCCATTATTGAATAGATGGGCTACTTCCTCCCTTAGTTGTATGCATTCCTCGGTACTGTAGCCATGCGTGTCGTGATATGCACATTATATTGGGGTTTCTCTGGGAAGGATCGGTTAGTATGGGTCTGGGCCATCTAGTATCTTTAATTCTCCCAATTGCTGACATATTACCTGATGCGTCGATACTGAATTTGTACTCCGATAATCGTAGTGCCTCTACGGGATCAACATGTTTATCGAAACCAATTTTTCTCATGATTCCTCGAGAGCTCTACCCTCGATCGTTCCTTCAATCATTTCGGATGGGATTGCGTCCTGGGCCGCCGTTTTTTAGATCTGCGTTGTATGGCTGATATTGGTCTCTATTCGACCGAGGATCCATGTCTATATCCCTCTGATTTCTGCCTACGGGCCTGTTCAGATGGACGGAGCCCGAGGGGGTCCCCAATTGGTCATCCTCGACCCTGATCTTCGACTGGTACCGATTATGCACGTCGGCCCAGGTTACTGCCGGATATTCAATTAAGTTTTGCTTCAATTGACGTGATGCCACCGAGCTTCGCTCGTTCAAACCCTTATTGAAAGCTTGAACAACCCAATCGTCTGTGACCGGCGGTAGTTCTATGCATTCCATCTGGAACCGGGATACGAACTCCCTCAGCTTTCATTATCCTTTTGTTTTACCTTGAAAAGGTCCGATTTCCCCTTCGCAACCTTTATTGCCCCAGGTATGTACCTTTACGAAAGAGCCTGCAAGCATGGAGAATGAGTCGATGGAATTAGGTTGTTAGATTGTGATACCAGATCATTGCTCCCTTCGACAGGGTTTCTCCAAATTTATTTAGTAGAACAGATTCGATCTCATCATATTCCAAACTATTTAATTTTATGGTGCATGTGTAAGAGGTGACATCCTCGTTGGTGAGCTCCTCGAGCATTTTCATAATGGCAAGGTCAGTCCCCGATTCACTGGCGTTTGACCTTTCTGGTACTGGTTCAGTCCGATGGGCGATCTCTGGTTCGACTCCAGTCGGCGCTCGATGTTGATTTTGTAGTTGTGCAATAGCGGCTTGTTGATCCTGTAACATCTCGAATATTAATTGGAGGTTGACTCCTCCATATCCTCCGCCTTGCGTACCTCAACCACCAGTTCAGCCTTCTCTGCGTATGCTTCCTTCGGGATCAATGCCCAACTTCACGTTTAAGGAGATGTGAGAATTGACGTCGACCGGGTTAGCAATTGGTGCTCCTTCGAGATCAGCCTGGGGCACATCGACCCCTGGAGCAGCTATATTATCGTTTTCCCCGTGAAACCCTAGACCGTTGTCACCATGTGTGGGTGTTGTTTGTGAATTTGACATGTTTTATCCTGAAACAAAAACACTTACAAGAACAAGCATAAAGTAGTGTGGGCTATCGGAATCGATATTAAGAAATCAATCCTTTGTCCCACGGTAGACGCTAAACTGTTTACCATAAAAATTGGATAACAATTAAACTTATATTGATGTTTTAAGGATATGTGATTTCACTCAACATCAATTAATAAATATTAATATAAGTGACATAATTGAATTATAAGTAAAGCAAACCAGTTTTTGAACAGGACTTCACCCTTCGAGTCGAAGTACTCTCGAGCTGATAAGTGCGAGAACAGTAGGAAAATAGAGTAAACTAATGAACACTAATGTAAGTGAAAAGAGATGATTGTATTGCTATAATTCTTGTGAATAACGATGGATTACAAATGATTAGAACTCCTCTTTATATAGTAGAGGAATTCTACTTATGATATAACTCTAATTACAGTAGGAAATCACATAATTAGTTAATTAACCGCTTCTGATTTGATCCGTTTCGAGATTTACGCCATGATCCTCGACCAATTACAGATATCTCGCTCTTCTGTTATTAAGTCATCTCTGATATTACTCGGTGTCTGTCTCTCTTGACTTCGATAGCTACCAACCTCGATCTCAAAAGGGACTTCAATCTCGAACTTGATGCCTCAACTTTGTGATTTAGTCGAAGCCGACCTTCGATGCAACAATCCGGTCTCGATTAGATAGTAAAGTCGGATGGCCTCAATTTCAACCGTATACAGATTTCAAACGTCAAATAAATGTTAAGCAAAATTGGTCAAGAATATTTGGTTGGTTGTTAACTCTGTTTTATTTCAAGTCCCTTGACAGCTGTTTTGATTCAGAAAATCTCTAAAGAGTATTTTGAAGAAAAAAAATATTTAGCTTATTGGAGGTTGCGCGATATTTATTCGTATGAAGAAAGCATTTAAATGCTTCCAGATGTTGCAAAGTCTAAACACATTGACCAACTATGTTAATTAAAAAGAATTAAAGTCCTTCCTTTTTACCTATTTGAAGTAAAATTATATTACTTGTATGATTGGGAGCCTAACAAATTCTTAATTTTGATTTTCTTTCGTTAAGGTGATCGTTGGGCATAAAGGTATTTAAAGTATTTCTTTTTGCAATTAAATAGAGCAAAAGGTAGTAGTAACACTACTGATAAACACTTGAACTATCGGCTTTCGTTTAGTTTTATCTTTTGTTAAATTAGGTATCATATAATCTAATAAACGATAAGCCAAACCGTTAAGCGTAATTATCCGTCCGATAAGTATCCTTATTTGTAAGAAGAAAAGAAGCTCGACTTATAGGCTCAAGACCAAAAATTCAAAATAGCCAAATCGAATTAATTCAGCTTTGAGTTATTAAGTTGAAGCTAGATGATGCTTGATACAAAAATGCATGGTAGGGGTATTTGTCGGTCGGATCCGTACGGTATTTAGAAATTTCGGTTCGGTATTTTTTATATTCGGTTTCGTAAAATGCTATACCAATACGGTACCTGATTAAATTCGGTATGATTCGTTTTTTCTCCTTTCTGTTTCGGTTTATTCAGTTTGATAACTTCGGTTTATTCGGTTCGAATCCTAACTAGTGCATAGAGTCATGGACGGTAATATTCTTAATTAAAGTACTCAAAAATAAAAAAATAAAAACGTTTGTTGATAAAAAAAATTTGTCCAAAACCAGCATATACCAACCTATAGAGAGAAAATTTAGATAAATGTCTTGTTACTTGCTTAGAGTTAATTGATAAACTTAGAGAATAAAGTAAAATTTTAAATTTTTTATACTTATGTTATAATTAATAAAATGTGTATTGTGTAATATAATATATATTTCGATACGGTATTGGTATTTCGGTATTTCATTTTAGAATACCAAATACCATACCTAATACTAATTTTTTTTTAAATTTAAACCAAATACCAAAATATAGAATACCGAATACCAAAATTTTCGATTTCGATATGGTAATTTGATATTTACCAAAAAATACACAGTCCTAATTCATGGTATTACTGGTTTATCAGGTGTAGTGTTCTTGCTCATTTCTGGATGAAGTTTGTATATCCCACAATATGATTAAACAAAGATGGAGAGCTTTTTAGATAACTTTTCTACGAATATGTGTAACTGGTGCGCTGAAAAATAGGAGTTTTGGGGGAGATGTGATACTACCGTTTTTCTTTTGGTTGAGAGAAAATTGGTTGTTGATTAGGATAGAAGTAAATCTCAAGATTGACTAAAGATATGTTTCTAATGTTATTTTTTATTATGTAAAGAGAACTACACACAGTGTATTTCTCTCCCCCCATACATATGGAACAACTTTTATTCGACCCTTAAGTTGCAGGGTTATTCCTTTTTCTCTGCGGTTTCTTCAAAAGGTGTTATTTGACCATCTCTTTCTTATTCTTTCCCTAGTTTAGATTATGATCTCCCTATTTTTTTCCATTGATTCATGTGTTTTTGTTTTATGTTGTCTCTTTTCTTCCTTTTCACCATTGCCAACTGTTATCTTCCAAAAATTCACTGCTTTTATTGTGTGTTTTGAGAAAATCTGAGTCGAAGGATTACTCCAGGTCTACAATTTCTTCAGAGTTATAAGTTTTTTGAAGTCTTATGCTTCGTCTGGTTGCAGTGGAAATGGAAAGATTTCTTTTTGCCATGGTGAGAAAGTTTGTTAGATGAGAATGAGGAGTGGTGAGAAGAAGAAAGGGTTTTTAACAAGCCGTCTGAAAAATTGAAGAGTTGCCTTGGTTAATGGAAACGGCGGATTCAGAAGGAAGTGACATTTCTGAAAGGATGTTTCGGCGGTACAGATGGAAAAGTAATAATGATATTTACATCAAATTAAAGTTAAACACTCATAATAAAGGAAATAAAATATTTTAGAAATATACAAAAAAATTGTTTTACAAATTTGCCACAATGCCAATCTTTTTCAGGAGTAAACAAAATCTTTCCTCTAAAAGAGGTTTTGTAAGAATATCAGCAAGTTGAGATTTAGTGCTAATGAATTCTAATACAATATCACCTTTAGCAACATGATCACGGATAAAATGGTGCTTGATTTCTATATGCTTTGCTCTAGAATGATACACAGAATTTTTTGACAAACATATGCCGCTCGTATTATCACAAAATAGAGGAGTGGAGGTAAGAGATAGATCATAGTCGAGAAGGTGATGCATTATCAACAGAACTTGTGTACAATAGCTTCCAACAACTAAATATTCGGCTTCAGTTGTTGATAAGGCAACACAATTTTGTTTCTTATTATGCCAAGAAACTAGTGCATTTCCCAAAAGTTGACATGTGTCGCTAGTGCTTTTCCTGTCGATCTTATCACCTGCAAAATCTGCATCTGAAAATCATCTTAAAACAAAATTGTTAGAATAAGCATACCATAATCCTAATTAAGAGGTACCAATGAGTATCTTATAATGCGTTTAACAACAATAACATGGGATTCCTTATGAGCCGACTGAAATCTTGCACACTTGCAGACAATGAACATAATATATGATCGACTAGAAGTGAGATATAATAAGGATCCAATCATTCCTCTATACATAGTTTCATCGACACTTTTTCCATTGATGTCCTCATCAAGCATCGTTGTTGGACTCATTGGAGATCCAATCGACTTAGCATTCTCCATGCCAAACTTCCTTATAAGTTCCTTGGTGTACTTGGTTTGGCTAATGAAGATCCCTTTAGGAGACTGTTTGATTTGCAATCCAAGAAAGAAAGTTAATTCTCCCATCATACTCATTTCAAATTCTCCTTTCATAGAGAGAGCAAATTCTTCACATAGAACAGAGTTAAGACTACCAAAAATAATGTCATCAACATAAATTTGAGTAATAAGATTACCTGAATTTGAATGCTTAATAAATAGGGTTGGATCGATATTACCTCGTTTGAAACCTTGATTTAGAAGGAAAGAGATTAATCTTTCATACCAGGCACGAGGAGCTTGCTTGAGTCCGTACAGAGCTTGAGTCAGCTTGTATACATGATCTGGGAGAGCGTCATTTACAAATCCAGGAGGTTGCTTCACGTATACTTCTTCATAGATGTAGCCGTTTAGAAAAACACTTTTTACATATATTTGAAACAGTTTGAATCCTTTCTGAGCGACAAAGGCAAGTAATATTCGAATAGATTCCAATCTTGCTACAGGTGCGAAGGTTTCATCATAGTCGATTCCTTCTTACTGAGAGTATCCTTGCTCAACTAGCCTTGCTTTATTTCGAACTACTTGTCCAGATTCATTCAATTTATTCCTGAACACCCATTTTGTTCCTACAATGGAGGAATTTTAAGGTTTTGGAACCCGTTCCCACACTTTATTTCTTTCAAACTGATCAAGTTCATCTTTCATTGCTTTTATCCATTGAACATCTTTCAGTGCTTCATCCACTTTCTTTAGCTCAAGTTGAGAAATTAGAGTCACATGTGATTTGAGCTTTTGTGATCTTCTGGTAGTGAATTCTTCATGTGGATCTCCTATAATGAATTTGTGAAGATAACCAGGTTCACTTTTCCATTCATTTGGAGTGTTTGGGGAGGTTCTTTTTTCCACATTAGTCGATTGATCTGTTTGGGAAGATTCGTGATCTTCAATATACTCTTTAGTTGACTGAGTATGTTGATCAGTTGACTCATTTTGAAGATCATTTCCTACAACAACAGATTTAGGGACTATAGAAATTTTCTCATCTTCAAGAAGTTTTTCGTTCCTTGAGAGAGGGTTAGTATCAACAAAAAATAACATGAATTGATTCTTCAATGCATAAGGTTCTTTTATTATAAACCATATAAGCTCTACTTTATGGAGAGTATCCAGGAAATATCCCTTCATCACTTTTAGGATCAAACTTACCAAGATTGTCCTTTCCATTATTGTGAATGAAGCATTTGCATCCAAAAGGGTGAAAATAGCTGATATTGGGTTTCTTACCATTCCATAGTTCATATGGAGTCTTTTTAAGAATTAGTCGAATCAGACACCTGTTGATGATATAACATGTTGTGCTCACAACTTCTGCCCAGAAATGGTGAGGTACAGAGTTCTCCACAATCATGGTTCTTTTCATGTCTTGTAAAGTTCTATTTTTACGTTCTACCACTCCATTCTGTTGTGGTGACCTTGCTGAAGAGAAGTTGTGAGAGATTCCTTGACCATTGCAAAAATTTTCAAAAGCTCTGCTTTAAAGTTCTCCTCCATCATCACTTCTGATAGAGGAAATATAGTACCCCTTTTCTCGTTGAACCTTCTTACAAAATACTTCAAAATTCCTTAGAGCTTCATCTTTATGACTTAAAAATATAAGCCATGTAAATCGAGAAAAATCATCCATAATAATAAAAGCATATTTCCTACCACATATACTAGCAGTTCTAGTTGGACCAAATAAGTCCATATGCAATAGTTGAAGAGGTTTAGAGGTAGAAACAATGTTTTTGATTTTAAAAGATTAACGAGTTTGTTTTCCTAGTTGACATGCATCGCAAATATGATCTTTGAAAAATCTAGTTTTGGAAGACCAATGACAAGATCATGTTTAGAAAGTTGTTGAATATTATGCATGCTAGCATGACCAAACTTTCTATGCCAGACCCAGGGATCATCAATCATAGAAGCAAGACAAATTTGATCCCCAAGATTATCTATATTGCTAATAGTATAGACATTCCTATCTCTATTACCTGAGAGAATGACCTTACCTGATTCGTCTTCCGTAAACTAACCGTGTTTCTTAAAGCGAACCTCATAGTCATTATCACATAGTTGACTGATACTGAGAAGATTGTAACCAAGTTCATCAACCAGGTATACTTCGTCTACATCACATGTTGATCTTAGAGGAACTTTTTCAACTCTAATTACATTACCTTTTGATTTATCTCCAAAGGTGACTGTTCCTCCATCTAGTTTGGTGACTGTTTTGAACAATTGTTTGTCACCAGTCATATGTATGGAACACGCGTTGTTCCTGCAAAACAAAATTACTTATTTTTGGGTACCCAAGCCTGCTTGGGTCCTGAATGGTTAGTTTTCTGAGTGTTAATTTGATTAGAGAATTTAGGTCGCCAGATCCATCTCCTGTTATCCTTGAACCTGCAACAATTAGAGGTGTGACCACGTTTACCAAGATAAAAATATGATAGAATACTGGGATTTTCAGAGCCTCTTACAGCTCTGATTCTGTTCCTGCATTGGTTAGTATTGTGACCATTTTTACCACAAAAGGAACATGCATGAGATTTTCTAGAATTGTGAGTAGTAGTCTGATTTGATTTGACACAACTATGACTGGTAGATTTTTGCAATCTATTCAGTTGAAGTTGAAGTTCATTTACTTCATCTTGAAGCATATCACGCTCAATTTCAGACTTCCAGCTTCAAAGCCCAATCTTTCTTTTCTTTTTTGATATTTTGGAGTTCATTTAGAAATCTTTCAATATCTGCAAGAGCAATATCAATAAATTGTTACAGTTCATAACAGTTGGGAAATGCAGGAAGACTTACCTCATGTGTTCCCTCGTCTTCCATAAAGCCAAGTTCATTTGGGTTTTCTTCCTAATCTGCTTCTTCATTTGCCATCAGCCCAAGCTCCCTTGAATCTTCATTTTCATCAATAGCCATGAAACACATATTTGTAATTTCTTCATGCTCAGATTCTTCTTCATCACTCCAGACTCCAAAGGATTTCTACTTTTGCATGTTTTTGCTGAGCTTCTTCTTTAGTTCAGGACAATCAGCTTGAATGTGTCCAAATTTTCCATATCCATAGCACCTTCCATTATTTTTATCAGCTTTATTATTTATCCTTCCTTTCCTGAAGTTAGACTTCCCTCTTCTGCTATTTCTGTTTTTCTTCATCATGTTTGTTACAACTTGAGAAAGCATGGCTATATTTTTATCTTGTTCTCCTCCTTCTTCTTCCTCTTCATTTTTTGGTTCATCCACAATTGCTTTAAAAGAAACGGTTTTCTTCTTTTCTTGTTGAATTCTCCCATCCAAGTAATTTTTCTCAAAGGCAATTAGATCACCTCTGAGTTCATCATAGGATATTTTGCCAAGATCCTCACATTCAAGGGCGATGACATTTGGCTGCCAAAGTGTGGGTAGACTTCTGAGAATTTTTCTGGCCTATTCTCCACTTTTAATTTGCCTGCCAAAAGATTTCAAATCCCCAAGGATTTTGTTGAATCTGGAGAACATCTCTTCCTCTCTTTCTCCATCCCTCATTTGAAATAGCTCATAGTCGCGAACTAGAAGATTTATTCTTGATTCTTTCACCTTGTTTGTTCCTTCATATGTGACCTCTAATTTATCCCACATTTCTTTAGCAGTTTCACAACTTGAAACCTTTTCATACTTTTCTCCACTGATAGCATTGTACAGTAGATTTTTTGCTTTGTCATTCATAGTTATGACAACAACTTGTTCGTCAGTATAATCATCTAAGTCAAGTTGATCAGTTGATACAATAACTTGACCATTTGCATATTTCTTTGGTGGAATTTAAAGATTTCCCTTTTTAATTACACGCCAAACTTTGATGTCATATGACATTGTGTATGTTTCCATACGAACCTTCCAATGAGAGAAGTGTTGTCCATTGAAGTAGGGATGTCAAACCTGAGAAGTTCCTTCTTGAAATAGTGCACCAACGACAGTGTTAGATCCCATGATCTTTTTCTCATTAGCTGTTAAGCAAAGATTGTGAGCCTTGCTCTGATACCAATTGAAAGTACAAGAAATGGGAGGGGGGGGGGTGAATTGTGGTCTATTAAAAATTAGTTGACTAAGAATGAGTTTAGTCGACTAGGTCTCGTAAAGAATGCAAATAGAGATAAGCAAAGCGAATAGTAAACAGAACAATACACATCAATTTTTATACTGGTTCGATACCGTTGTGGTACTTATGTCCAGTTTCCCTTGGGTCACAAGGGTTCACTTAGATCTAAACAGATTACAGCAATGATGGTTTTAACTCGTTCACCACCAACGGAGTGTAACAACTATATATTTTGAATGTTGACACAACTCTGTTTTGCGTTCTAAGTCTTCCTATCCTTTTTGACACTGGTAAACTGAAGAATACGGTGTTTATGCTAAGAAGTAGAGAGACTTAGAAGACAATGTTTGTAGTTGCAAAAATATTCTTCATGAACTGAGCAGTCTTCTTATAGGAGAGTTTGAGAGCCGTTGCAATTTGTCTTGATTGAGGCATAGAATCCTCTAAGAGATTTGACCCAAGGGATGTCTCTCGAATCTGCACTTGAGATGGGCTGGATTCGTTCATGACTTTCCTTGTCACATCTTTATTTTAAGGAGACATTTGAGCCTTCGACTTTGCTGATTGAAGATGTCAATCTTTGATCTTCACTCGATATATTTCCTTATTTGATAATTTATGACTTTCTTTGATTGAGACTGAGAGGGCAAGGCAGATTTGATTTCCTTTTTGATGGCTTCTTGTCCTTTGATTCAGCATCATCTCCTCCTTTGACTCAACGTCATCTTCTTTGGTTAGACATCATCAGCTTCTTTCCGTTTGACAATTTCTTGAGAACTTTCTTTCCTTTTGTTGATACCTTGATTTCTGCAATCAATATAAATAGGTTTTCATCATTGAAACTTAGATTAAGATTTAACATATGATATTGATGTTTCAGTTACAAGTCTCGTTCAATAATAATTCTCGTCCTCAAACCATTTGTAAATATTGTTCAAAAAGAGGAGAGCTGGTCTGGTAAGGTAATAATCTCACCCTTAATAAGGAGCTTTTAGAAGTTTTCATGCTTAGCTTGATGAATTAACCAATGAAAATAGGAACCAAATAAAATTAAATGAGTGAAAGGTGGAAACATCATAAACAGTATCATTCAGATAATAATTCTGACATGTTCATGAATCAACTTCAAAGGTAATATTACCAGTGTCTTAGGATTGGTTGCTATCTATTATTTGTCTTCCTTTGCTCTTCTGTTAAGCTACTATAACATTGTCCTTCCTTCAACAACAACAATAACATAGCCGGTGTAATCTCAAAGTGGGGTTTGGGGATCAGGTTAGTGTATACGCAAATTTTATCACTGCCTTGTGAATTTAGAGATGTTATTTCTGATAGACTCTCTGCTCAATAAAAGCATAATCACAACATTTACGACAAAGAACATATATTGTCCTTCCTGCAGTGTGCCAAAATTGTTGGATGAGTGCATTATGCAAAGACCGCTGGAATATCTTTATTTTTTTTTTTGATTGTTAAAATGTAATTGTGAGGGTGTTTCGATTGGCTTTTAAGTTGGTCAAATAAATTTTTACACTCTTTTTTAGTTTGCATATATATGTCTTCAATATTTACAAGAACAGCTAAAATATTGACTTTAGAATGCTACTATTAGTTTAGAACTTGATCGAGAAGAAAGAATAAACTATGTTGCTGCCCCAAATATTTATATTGCTATTGCCAGTGCGAATTATGCTCAATATGTAATTAACCTCTTTTTCGTCTCTGCTGATATTTTTACTAAATTTCTATGTATGCTGATATAAACTGAGGTTCCACCAAATTGTATAGAGAATCAGGTTTTCTATCAGTTCCTACAGTAAACACCAGAAAAGAAAGAACACACTATATTTACGTTGGTGAGTTTTTGAAGATATTGAAAAAGTATCTGGGATGATTATGCTCGATCGACATTCCTCAGATTTTTGCAGAATCACATGTTTGAATCTAATTTACATCGATAAAAGAGGCTTGGATTGAAAATTCTTGTGTAATCGTTTGATGTCTACTACTTCTCCGATCCCATCTTTAATTATCAATGAACGTTGTGATCTTGACCTATCATTTGGCTTATCCAAGGCTAAAAGGCTTGACATCGCAATAAGAACGCACACGTTGAGGGTGTTTGGATTGGCTTTTAAGCTTAGTTTTTTTCCAGTGTTTGGCAAAGTTAAAAAGTGTTTTAAATAAGTTAATAACTACTTAAAACAAGTCAAAAGCAATAAGTTGGACAACCTCAACTTATTGCTTTTTAGCTTAAAAGTTGTTTCTGCTGAAAAATCATTTTTTTTAAGTCAATCCAAACGACCACTTTATTATCACTGGACCTCATATATATATGAATATTTACTCCAACTAACTATTATCACTGCAGAACATATGTAACATTGAGCATCCCTCTAGTGCAATTGCCTGTTGACAAATTTTAACAAGTAATATAAATAACATATGAAGTTTTCACAAAACTCCAGTAGCGATTTACCTCAAAGAAGGAATTGAAATTGAGTGTCAAAAGTAGATTTGGGCACTGAATCGTATATTGGATTGTTGAAATCCAAAAAAAGCTTTATGTTTCAAAACTTAAGGTTCGAAATCTGAAACTGAGTTCAATAGATTGAACTACTTAAGATTTAAATTTCTAAAGTTGCATTTGAAAGGTAAAAGAACTTCAGAATTGATCAATGAAGTTACATTGAAGAGATTGAACTACTTCAGATTCGAATTTCTGAAGCTGCATTTGAAAGAAAAGAATTTTAGAATTGATTTCTGAAGTTGCATTTAAGAGATTGAAATACTTCAGATCCGAGCAGATACGCTTTGCAAAATGTTCTGCAAAGCGGGTATAACTTCAATGGTAGCCCTAAAAGTGGATATATATGAAAATGCCCAGACAATCCTCCATATTACTTTACTTATCAAACTTTCAGAGAATAAGCAAGCTAGTCTTATTTTTATTTTATGTTGTTTAGACTTTAGACTACCTCAATAGCACAAGTTTTACTGAATTTTCACAGAATATCTATGTTGTAAATACTTATTTGGAACTTGAGCTTGAGTAGCTCTGTTCTACAACAATGATAATTATGGGAGCACTTTTGTTCTTACATATAGCAATTATCTAAATTTTAAATTTCAGATTATACTTTCAAAAGTATTGGCATTAAACTCCAAACAATAAACCATAAATGACAAACTAGGAGTCCACCAAACAGTATAAAGAACAAGGTTCTCTAACTGTTTCCACAGTAAACAAGCAAAAGTAAAAAAATACGCGATATTTACGTGAAAAAAATTCATTTCTCAAGGAATTAAAAATAACAACCTACCCTAGTAGGATTTCAACTCCGCTAGACTGAGCAAACTTCATATTACAACCTATTGCACTAGGAATTAAACTCTTAATTCGTCACCCCTTACGAAAACTATCGTAAGCTCTTCGTAACAATCTTATATCAAAACAACACTCTTTGACTAAATCTAGTCAAATAACCAAAACAACAATGGTTGAATAGTGTCCTACAAAATACTTTTCGAAAGCCGTGTAGGTTTACAAGTAAAGAACAAAAGATAAAGACTCAACAAACTTAAGGACTCAAGACATCTTCAGTGTTGAGATCTGGTCCTTAGTTTGTGCCAGCTTCGTTCTTGAATGCACATGTGGAAAACAATGCCGACTGACACTTGAGATGATAGATTTTTTAGATTGTCAAGTTTTAGGTCAAACATTGTATCATGTTATATATATATGAGAGAGAGAGATAGAGAACATGTGAGAATATATAGAGACAATACATCTTTTAGTTTGGCCTCTAGCAGCAGCGCCTGTGTCACTGCACTCCTGCTAGTCGGTACAGTGAGATAACTTTTACATCTGTAAGTTTGACTGTACAATGGCGGGAAACTGATCATATCTGGTTTGAGAATATTTGGCCAGACATCGAAACATATCCCAACAGCTGCAAAATGAACTGATCGCATTAGGTTCCTATCTGGTTCCTCAGTAGAGTTTGACAAATTATCAAAACCCACAATAATGTAATCCGTTGAATTAGTCCTTGTTGTATTCTTTAAGTTCAGGAATTAGCTCTAAGCAAGTAATAAAATATTTTTAATGATTAAATTTATTCTTTTATGTACTTTTTTTCTCTCGATGGGTTGATACTTGCTGCTTTTGAACAAAACTTATCAACAGTGCTTAGAACATTTTTATTTTTATATTTATGAGCACTTTAATTAAGAATATTAAAGTCAATGGCTCTATGTACTAGTTAATATTAAAGCCAAACAAACCAAAGTTATTGTAACGAATAAACCAAAACCGAAAGGAGAAAAGATGAACCATACCGAATTTAATTAGGTACAATACTGGTATAGCATTTTAAGAAACCAAATACCGAAAATATTGAACCGAAATGCCTAAATATCGTACTGTACCGACCGATGAACACCCCTATTTGAAATAGAGCAAGTTACATTTGTGAAATATTTTCATCCGCGATTGGAACGGCCTATGTAGTAGCGCAGGAAAGAAGGTGAACCAACTTCCTTTGGTCGCCTCTCCCAACGGGTCGAGTAGCATTCGCTTCTTCCTACTTACTTTATTATAATATAAGTTTAACACACAATAATTACACTCATTAGCCAAATATACACAATAAAATAATGTGTGTGTGTGTGTGTGTGTATATATATATATATATATATATATATATATATATATATATATATATATATATATATATATATATATATATATATATATATATATATATTATGTATATTACACATCAAAATATGCACAAAATATACATTTTACCGGCTACTATTTTTGGAAGCGGCTATACTAGGTAGTTTTCCCTTTTAAAGGCTTGTACACATGAATTATGGATTTTGCTTGTACCATCATAAAACAGAACAAAAGCTAGTTCTTGTAAAAGCTAAAAGAGAATATCTTCACTTCATATAATCCAGGCCACACAACAACAGTCCCACAAGTGGGCAAGTGGAATCTGGGGAGGGTAGTGTGTGTGGGATCTGGGGAGGGTAGACTGTATGATGACCTTACCTACTTACAACGTAGAGAGATTGTCTCCGATTTTTTGATGAAGCAGACTTTCCAAGTATTTCTCCACATAATCTAGGCCACATTGTGTCTTCACAACAGGTAATGTGGCAGGAACATTCAAATAGAATTCCGAATCAGACTCATCGAGCTTGCCCCAAAGTTTAAGTTGTTTTCTTGCTGCTTTAATGGCTGCTCTTGTTGCACAATGAACTGAGGATGCCAGAAGTAGTGGCGGTTCACCAGATGCTGCAAAACGTTGTTATAGCCGTACAGTCAACATTATGCACAAATAAATGGACATACACCATTTTGAGAAAACTTCAAACTGAAGATTGTTTCGTCCCTATTGTTGAAAAATGCCTCGGTCACTTTTTTAACCTCTAATAACTTTTTGGAAAAATCATGGAAATTTCTTCACAAGCTCGTCCAACACCGATTGTTTCCTATGTTGCACAGATCCTTCAAAATCCTTAGTGCACCTGTGTTAATCAACAAGATTTTGGGTGTGGTTGTGGCATCCGCACAAGATTTAGACAACCTAACTTGGGTTACTACACCTATGGCCAAGAAGCATAGGTTGATCGGGTATATATATAACGCACATAAAGTACTAGAACACTTCACTATTATACGAGATAAGTAAGTGTTTTAAAAGAACTTAACCATACCAGTTTTCATTAGTAACGTCAATTAATTGTTGAAATCTACACTCCTATATATGTTGTAATATATATTTATTGACCGTATCTTAATGCTCACCCATACTCCTATTTGTAACCCCCCCCCCCCAAAAAAAAATCCTTAGATTTAAGTAATGAGGAATCTAACTTCTAGATCCGCACTTGTATCGGGTGCCCGAACCCGTACTTGAGCAACATAGATGGTTTCCACAAGGTGTACTTTTTTCCAGCACAAGAGACATGTTGCATTCTCGCGGCAAAGAGGTGTACTTTTTTCAGCAGCATAACATGAATATGAAAGATTTGGAATCTCCTTCTAAGTGATGAAATGAAGAAATAACAGTACCTTTAGACGAGAGAACACGTTTCTCGTGATGTCCACTGTTTAGCACTTGAACATTGAAATTTTTCGGTATTGTGTCAATTGTTGGGATCTTGTATGTCCAAGTACTATCTGAAACGACCAACCCGTCTGTGTTTGTAAGATACTCTTCGAGCATAAAAAATCCAATTCCTTGTACAAAAGCCCCTTCAATCTGCAACAAACAAAATTCCCCACAAACAAAATTCGTAATTGTTTAAGGAAATCCACATTATAAAAGCTAAAACTTAGAGTACATTGAGGATAATTCCCGACAGACCTGGCCCATATCAACAGCTGGGTTCAAGCTTTGTCCACAGTCATATATAATGTCTGACTGCAAAAATTTTGTTTCTCCTGTCAGGATATCTATCTCTACCTGCAAAAACCAACATCTTTATTGTTATTTTCTGTAAAAAGGTGTTACCACATGTAAAATGGTCACTAGATGCTTCAAAACTAGAACGTCGGCCGAAGTGTTTTACAATTATTGGATATTGATTAATCCTTGAAGACGAGGGGAAGCAATAAATCTTTCCACAATTAAGAAATATATGTCGGCCGAAATATCCAAACCGATTAATCCGAAACCGAGCTGAAAAAGTCCGATCCAATCCAACCTTATTTGGATTGGATTTGGATTGTAATTTCTTCAATCTGAAAACCAAAAATTCAAATCGAAATTTTCATATCTAGTTTGAACTGTCCGAACACTCACCCCTACATGAAGCTGCAACATTAAGTGAAAAAGAAAACAAGCTCACCTCGCTCACGGCAGCACCATAGTTCAAATATTGCATGGAACCGAATGCCGGCACATAATAAGAGTTCGCTGCTAAGTTAATTGCTTGCATTTTTGCCTGAAAAGGGTAGGGTAGGATCAGAACTTGAACACTTATTATTCGACGTATATACAAAGAATGTTTTAAGACATTAAATTCAGACATATGGATCAGGAGCTATGTTTCATGCATTTCCCTTTCAACTTAAACCAATGTATCATGGTCTTTAAAATTAGGTCCAACACAGGTTGAGTCAGTTCTTTACCATATATTATCCTCTTGACTACTTCAATTTGACATCAATTTTAGAAACTGGAATTCTATTTGGAATGGTTCTATCTGATGAGCAAGGTATTCATAATATATGTTGTGCGGATTCTCCAAAATGCTGCCGCACCCGTGTCGCATCCTCCAAAAATACACTACTTTTAGAGGATCCGACTCTCAACCAACGACATTTTTGGAGAGTCCGAATAACATAGAATCATAATTGACATGGTCAGAGGCAAAGCTAGGATTTGAAACTTATGGGTTCGGATTCTAGTTCTTTTAAGCTACCGGGTTCTAAAATACAGGATTTGGACGAAAACTACTGGGTCGAACCTGTAGCTGAAAGGTTAGCTCTGTCACTGGACATGGTATAGGCTTGAGATAAATATGTCTAAAAGTATAAAGCAGAAATCAGCTCGATTGCATAAAATGTGCTTCGTGAAAGGACAGTGAACGATTTTATCTTACAAAATTGTAAATTAAGGAAGTCAAAAGAGAAGATCAGACAGAAAAGAGAAACCTGGTGAATCAATGTAGTCCAATCAACAGAACCATTTTGTTCTTGCAATATCTTCTTCAGAGGGGTCAGTCTTTCAACTAATACATTACAGCAAAGTCTAACAGCTTCACAGCTCGATTCAGATGTAGTACTTCCAGCAGTAAACCCGCCTTGCACTAAACTTAAAGTGTCTGCTTGTATGACGCGTACTTTCTCCACAAGTTCTTCACCCCAACTACTTTCAATCAAACTAAGACCATAGGCTGTCATTTGCTTCACCTTTGTCCATAGACCTTGGCCGATTTCAATACCTCCGACCTCAACAACTATTGATCCGTCCCACAGAATGCTTACTTTTCCGGGCGTTGGTCGTTGTGTAGATTCATAAACAAGTGGCACTCGAGAAATACCCCTTTTCTTCCATATATTTTTCTGGTTATATTGTTCTATAATCTCACTTCTTTGAACGAAACTTGATGATGTGGCCAGCTTATCCATCATACCTGGTAAAGTATAATCTCCTATATCTCCTGCAGTGTGCTCATAGAATAATTTAAGACTTTCAAATGTATGAATATTTTGTTTTCTGATTGAGTCCACCTCCGAAGATAGTACACTCGCTACATGCTCCATTATAGCTTCGGCAATATACGATCCTTGTACCTCCCCCGGGCCCCGCATAGCTGACTTGCTAGTAAGGTTCGTCTTACATACCTTTATATCAAAAGACAAGGCACCCCAATCATACTTTTTGAGAGCCCCGATAAAGTTCGACGGTATGATAGGGCTTACATCTTCAATGATCCCAGCATTTATCAATACATCAAGATGTAAGGCAGTGATTTTCCCATTTGACTTAAATCCAACACTGTATGTTATTTTCATGGGGTGTCTCCCTCCTGCCATAATCATGTCAGTCTTTCGGTTGACGTATATTCGGACAGGGCATTGTAACTTGAACGCTGCAAGTGCACAGGCTGTGGAGACCTAACATGTCATACATAGATTTTCATAACGGAACTAGAATTTCTTTTGCAACAGAAAGAAAGAGAAGGAGAGAGAGTAACAGACAAAAATGTTTCATACATAATAGGAAAACATAGGAACAATTTATTAAAGAGAGCATCAGAAAAATCATAAGGAAAAACTGTTTGTGCCTGCTTAAGCATGGAATCTGCAAAGCTTCTAAAAAGAGCTAGTTTATTACGACCGAACCAAAAAATGGAAAAAAGGAACTGGAGAAAATCTTATTTAAGATTCTGTGACGTGGAATGGGCACAAGGTACTTGAATCGTCTTCTAGTAAGTTTATCTAAACATATCGATAGCTGCTTATGAAGTTCCTATAATCCTACTATTAAACAACAACAACAACAACCCAGTAATAATCCCACTAGTGGGGTCTGGGGAGGGTAGAGTGTACGCAGACCTTACCCCTATCCCTGAGGGTAGAGAGGCTGTTTCGGGGAGACCCTCGGCTCAAAGATAAAAGATTTGTAACAACAACAGAAATCATACACGTAAGATCAGCACCATAAGTGACAACAAATAAGTGGGAAGGACAATAGTTATGGCAATAATAAAAATTGAAAATAAAAATAAAAATAAAAGTAAAAAAACAATAAAGAATAAACAAAAAAAAAAAATATATATATATATATATATATATACTATATATTATTGCGGTGTTGTCCCACAAACTTTCTCTGTGTTGTCCACGGATCATTGCACTACTACCATCCCACAGTTAAGACGTGCACATCTATTGGATTAATAACCGAACACTTTTTACTTATTTTTTTATTTTTCAAACCATGTTAGCAAAGAGTTTATCTTACCCTATAATATTTTCCAAGCAGAATTTATGTTTTCTTCAACTTTTACTCTATAAGGAGTAACAGATACTTACAGGCATCGCTCTCACCGCCTTGCCTCCAAAGCCACCTCCAACCCTTCTTGTAACAACACGGATGTTGTGCTCGGGGACTCCAAGACAACTAGCAATTACACTACCTACATACTCGGGGCACTGACTTGATGCATAGACAACCATACAGTTATCTTCATCCGGAACTGCAAGAGCAGTCTGTGTCTCCATATAAAAGTAGTACTGAGACCCAAGTCTCATCTGCAAATGATAATTAACAGAGCCAATCATTAGTATATTTTTACACGTAGCTTTTTTCATTTTTGGCTGGCGGCCCAATAATTACAGGCGGTAAGCCCAAATATACAAAACATATACACTTATTATGTATATGATATGATTATATGTTTTTTTGTATATTCTATGTATATACTTAATTTACAAAACATATACATTTGCCGGCTATTATTTTTTTGGGCGGCCCAAAAATGTAATTATCCCAATATATAATATTCCACCTCGCAGGAACCGAGATTTCGAAAACTTGTTTAAGAGAAATCACTGGAGAACTAATCAAAAATACCTCAGCAGAGAGGATCTTATGGTCAGCTTCAGCCATTCCTTTCGAGAAATCACCAACTTTTTTCGGATATAGAAATGGTGGAACTTGAAAAAAACTGGACTTCTGAACAGCTTCCTCGACAGTTAAAATTGGTGAATCTACATTTTCAGTGTCATATTCAACGACGGCCATGTTTGCAGCCACATCAGCAGACCTCTGACTCTCAGCAACCTAAGTTATTTAACCACAAATTGAACATAAAAGAAATAATTTAATTAATAGACCTCTCTAGTGAAGCATATGAAAAATCACCTTGCCTGAACCTCTTCTAGCAAAAGGGCGATGAAAAAAATAAGGGCTTACCACAAAAGCAATTCGGTCACCAGCATATCGGGCGAGATCATCTGCAAATAAAGGTTCGGGACCAAATATGGTCTTAGATCCTACATTTGCTCCTCTGCTCGGGATATCTTTAAAAGTAATAATGCAACTAACTCCATCAGGTAATGAATTAGTCCCAAAATGGATGCCCTTTACCCCTGCTAATGGTCTTGTACTATAGATAAATGCTCCATATAGACAGTTTGGTGGTGATGGAATGTCGTCCACATAAACAGATTCTCCTGCAAATTTCATTCTTTTTTATAAGGTAATGAAATTTATTGATTGCAAGGGAATTTCCCACATACAAGATGTGTACAATATAGAGAATTACATGCATGATTCTCTACTACATGTTGCTTCATTTTTAATGTTCTTGAGCTGAGGGTGTTTCGGAAACAGCCCTGCGTACACACTACTCTCCCCAGACCCCACTTGTGGGATTTCACCAGGTTTTTTGTTGTTGTTGTATTCTCTACTACATGTATATTAGCAAGAGTGCTCTAGGTGCTCCCAAACATGCACTAATACTAGAATAGTGACATACTAGTGTTAGTAATTGGGCTCTAAATCTAATTGTTGTTTAATATTTAATGGATTTCTTTAGGCAAATACAGGATTTGGACTAAAGATGTTGGGTTCGGCCAGTGGATTTCTTTAGGCAAATACAGAATTTGGACTAAAGCTATTGGGTTCGGCCGAACTCGTAGCTAGGTTAGACAACCTTATCCCACTAACCCAGATCATGCCCGTAGGACCCACTAGAGGTAGCAAAGCTCTCCACCAAGAGTTTCTCCATTCACAGGGCTCGAACCCAAGACCTTTGGTTAAAGATAGAGGGATCCCATCTACCCCACCACATTCCTTTGTGTTCATGTCTATCATAATTGATAGAGCATTCCAAAATTTAACTTCCTCATTGGTTCCCACTCGCCAACCTTTCTTCTCCTCGACACTACTTGCTTCCTCGCTTCCGTTGCTCTATTTTCTCTTCCACCCTTCTCTAGTTTCCCATATCCTTCCATTGTTTCCCCATTCTCCCTCTTTTCCATGTCATTTTATTCACAGAGATAACTGTCTCGCCCACAAAACTACTAAAGGGCCAAATGGGATTATCTCCCATTTGTTTCTCCTTATCACGTTCACCTCACAAGGGAGCGAGTCAACAAATCCATCGTCAGCCAATCTCTGCTTCTCTTGTAGCATAGGGTCTTTTCCTTCTAGCAATTGACAAGATAACAACAAGGTGATTTATTCAAGCATATAAGAACTTTCAATTAATTTAACTTGAAAACTTTGCAGAAGTAATACAGGTAGGCTTTTAATTAGTTTTCCTTATCACTACCAACTTTATACACGGTCAGCAATTTCAAAGCCAGAAAAAGGATGCAAATTGACATAAAACCGAGTTTTTATGTATGATGTGGAATAAAACACAAAAGGGGGAAACAGACCAGAAGCTTGTAAGGAAGCTCCAGATTTCTTCATTGGTTCACCCACCGGATAATACTCTTTACTCGATTCAACGACTTGCTTAGCAGATGATAGAAGTGAGTCAACTTTCTCTTCACTAATATAACCGTCTTTGTTACTCTTTGAGACTTCCTCTACCAAAGTACTTTGGTTTAACAGACCACCAGATATCGTGGGACAAACATCGGTGAACCGAAATAGAAACTCAAAAAGAAAACCAACTGCCATGCTTGACCTGTAATCAGGGTGTGACGTTCCATCTTCGGGTACCACTGCTTGTTTGACTAATTTAAGTGCTTCGGATAACACATTAACGTTTAATATCTTCCCAGTTAGATATTCTTCCACTTTTTTGGCCCTTGTTGCTTGTTTTGTTCCATAAGCTCCAAAAGCCAACTGGATATTGTTAATCAAGAACCGATTACAGTGGGGAGAAACATCAGCAAGGAAAGCAGCATTTACGTATGCCAATGCATTTCCAAGAGGTCGTGGCGCAGCTCGATAGGTTTCAAACAAAAACTTAGTACAGTTTTCAAGAGAACTTCCATCCCTTTTAAATGGAACGAAAAGATTAAGCAGCACGCTACTTGAGTCTAGTGGTGGCCTCGCTAAGAACTCCTCGAATGTGAGTCTCTCATATCTTTGACTGGTCATTATGCAAACAGTAGCGCCCAAACCAAGAAATAATGTAGCTATATCTGAAGGAAAACCATTCTTTTGTGACATTACCAAATTTCCCCCAACACTCGCGGAGTTTCTAACAAATGGTGAAGCAATCTTCTCCATGTGCTGAGCCAATTTTTCGCTAACCAGCTTTCCATATGAACTCAAAGTGACTTTGTTTTTCTCCTTCAAGAATGATATAAGGTTAGAGATAGTGACAGTAGCCCCCAATTTAATTCCTGTGTGATCCAATTCAGTGATTGAAAGTTCAGGGATATGTCTCAGATCAATATATCGGTCATATCGCTGGGTTTCCTTGTAATATCCTGTGCCTGTGTTACCAGAAACCAGCTTAATGCTTGCATCATTTTCAGCCAAATTGGAGTTCAGCAAACTTTGAAGCTCGTCGACAGATATAGGAGTGTACCAGGGATACCTTCTGGAGTCCAAACATGTGGCCGATTCACTTTTCAAGAATTGAGGAAATGTAGTTAAATCCTTACTTGAATCATAGGGAGGTAACTTACTCACTTTTACATCCCTAGAATCTTCTTTTTTCCAAAAAGAATTGAGCCCCAAATCCTCCATATCAACATCCGCTGCAAAAGTCTTGCAAGCATCAGCAATGGGCCGGTATCCTGTACAGCGACAAAGGTTCCCTGCTATGGCCTTTTCGGCTTCCGATACGGTCAACTTAGAGAATCCTGGTGGAGGATCAGTGTGGTTTGCTTTATCGGCATTGACAAGAGCTGAGTAAAAGGACATACAAATTCCGGGAGTGCAATATCCACATTGAGAAGCATGAAACCCCGCAAACCGTTCATGAATCGAGTGGAAACCGTCCTTGGTGTTTCCAAGACCTTCACTTGTAGTAATTGAGCAACCATTTAAACTGCAAAGAAGCGTAAGGCATGAACTCACACTAAAATCTTCAACGCGTTTAAGCTTGGGATCATACTTTGAGAGAAGAACAACACAAGCTCCACAACCGCCTGCAACCATTTATAGAAATTGAAGAGATCTTTTCAAACTAAGTTCTCAATTATCTAAACAAATATCATTAAAGAATTAAAATTGAAGAGCTGAAAATCACCTTCAAAGACTTCTAAAGAATAAAAGATTCTAGTCTAAACTTACCAAATTGCAGAACCAGAATTCACTGTAGCAAAGTACGGAACTGCTCTATTTCTATAAGAAATAGAATGTATAAAGCCGGACAGGAAAACAAAAAGAAGCAATAATCTAGCTTGCATTCTGGGAGAATCTAGTCATATATTCCGTTCATAACTATTTCTATAGAGCAAGGATAAAGTATTCAACAAAAACAAAAACATACCCAGTATAGTCCCACAAGTGGGGTCTGGGGAGGGCAGTGTGTACGCAGACCATATCCCTACCTTTAAGAAGGCAGAGAAGTTGTTCCCGGTAGACCCTTGGCTCAACGGTAAAATATCCATACTGAAAATTTCTTATCAACCTCAGGACAGCAAAAGTGCTTAATAACAGGAATTAGGAGTTATATTTGCATGTACAATAACAACAACAACAACAAATCCAGCGTAATCCCACAAGTGGAGTCTGGGGAGGGTAATGTGTATGCAGCCTTGTCCCTAGAATGAGAATTCGTTCTCCTGGATCACCTCCTGTACGGGAAGAACTAATGCTTGTTGGGTATTTTGGTTCAATGCTGCTTCACACTCCTAAAAAATGGAAGGGACCAACATATAGTCTATGACAATTGTCCTACGAACACTGCTAAGTACAATACAAAGTTCAGGGATTGGCGACTTACACATTAGTTTCGAGATTGGCAACTTAACCATTGAGTGACTTTGGCACTTGACGTTATGGGACTATCGGGTAAATTTGATATATATGCACATTTAGAAATACCCAGTTTTCAAGGAAAAAGCACAAAAAATGATGAACAAGGAGCCAACCTATCACAACAAAAATACCGATATAAAAAGTCACGCTTTTAGCATTTCTTATGCAGTTGAACTAAAATAAACATACAGAATACAACTTCACATAGCCCAATGGAACCAATTATTCACATATATACATGTATAAAACATTTGAAATTTCAATTTTTGAACCCATATTTTCAAAATTCAACGACTTCAATGCTAAGAATAAAGATTAAAGCGCAACTCAGTGCACTAAAATCCCGCTATACACATGGTCTAGAAGGGCTGGACCACAAGGGTGTATTGTAAGCAACCTTATCACGGATTATTGCAAGAGGCCGTTTCCCGGCTCGAACCCGTGAACTCGTGACATTAACTTTACTAGCTACATTAACGCTCCCCTTCGCTGAGAATATAGATTAACGTCAATAAATTTAAATCTTGAATCCGCCTCTGCACATATATATAAAAAGGGAGAGGAAGGAGTATGACCTTCACCACAGCCAGGTTTGGGACTTTTGAAGCAAGTCTTAGTGCGCAAGAACTCAAGCAAAGTAGTTGAAGGGTCAACACTAGGCAGCTCAAATCTTTGTCCATTCACAGCAAATACCAAGATCCCATTTTTCACTGTCTCCTCCATTTTTCACTCTACGGAGTACTAAAAATGAGGTGTTAAACTTCAAATTCTTGACTTTTTGTGTTCTTTTGGCTGATAATTGTACAGTAACCAATCTTGACTTCAATTGGGTTTTTTCCAAGATTTTGCATTTTTCACTGTCTTCTCCATTCTTTACTCTCCAAATAAGATTCTTGCCCCAAACAATCCCTTTTAAATTTCATGTAATTATAAGCCAATTATTAAACTCTCCACCCCCACCCCCTCTTTTTTTGGGGGGTGGCTGCGCAGACGAATCTAAGGAAAGGATTGCTCCGTTTGTTTTAATTTATAGGAAGTTATTTGATTGTACACAGAATTTAAAAAAAATTAAAAGATTTTAAACTTTATGGTCTTAAACAAATTACAAAAGAGGTCGACTATTTGTGTGGTTATAAAAATATTTTATTAAACGTAGAATTAAAAGTTTAAATAAATTTATTTTAAATTTAAAAAATATTATTTTTTTGAAACGGATAAAAAAAAAAATAGTTTCACTTAAACGGATAACGGAAACGGAGGTCGTATTAAGAAAGGCCATTTACTAAAGAAATGCTGACAGAGTAAGCGGTGAAAGCACCGACTAAGTACGGCTGAGGAAAAAGACAAATCAAGTTCTAAGACAATATACATTTTTTTGTTCCACAATTTTCTCTCTTTCCCTACTTGTAGTTCTTATTTTACTATATTAAAGTCGTTAAATTATTTTTTTATAAATAAAAATTACTTAATTTTATTTAAATATTCCAAATATAGAGTATTCTTTTTTCTTACAAAAGCACTCAACTATGCTTGAATATTATTGGAATTGTCTCATTTGCTTCCTCATAGTGACTTTTATTAGGCGTTTGGACATAAGAATTGTAAAATTCGAAAAAATAACGAAGATTGAAAATTTTATGAATAAATGTTGACTTCGAAAAAAAATAATGTTTTTTGAAAAAAATCTTTCATCGAATTTTATGTCCAAACGGTCACCTAATGATATTTCGGAAAATTCAAATAATTTTTTTTATCGCAGATAAAAAAAAAGACAAAATTGAGTAATTCTTTTACTACAAAAAAATAATTTAACGCGACATAAATATAACAAAAGTGAAAGTTGAATGACTACCCGTAATATTAGCTCTTAAAAAAGATAGTAAAAGGTTTTCTTTACCAATTAGAGAGTTAAAAGTTTAGGACAATCAATCAATAAAACTATAGGACGTATACTACAAAAAGAAAAATCAGAATTAGCTATGAACTTCGTCGCTAATTTATTATTAAATCGTTCATAGCTAATAAAATTTGCTGATAATTTATTGTTAAATAAGATTAGTGATGAATTTTTCTATTTAGCTCCTGAATTTATCTTTCGTTAACTCCTTTTTTTTTTGGTTAATGGTTAGTGATAGCTTCGCTTATGAAAAAGTGATATTCTTGATTCCTACCAATTAACAAGTCCTCTACTCTACTTTACAAATTATAACTTATAAATACTCCTCGCTTGATTAATCGAACATTATTAGGATTAATAACACTGCAACCAAGGGTGAAGCTACAACAACGTGAAAATAGCATGGGCTAGCCAATTTTCGAATTGGTAATTAAGAAAATAGTTAATTTTTGTAAAGTCATTGAAAAATAACTACTATTTTGCTGAAACACGAAAAATTCCAGCATAATATGCGGGATTATGGAGCTTCTGCATATAAACTTAAGCACACGAAAAGTTCCAGCATAATATGCTGGATTATGGAGCTCATGCATATAAACTTCTCGCATATTATGTTGAAACTCCAGCATATTATGAAATTCCAGCACATTAAATTTTATTGGAAGCTCATATGTAAAAAATTCGAACTCCAACATAATAGATATTTTCGAAAGGGTGTTTTTGTTCAAATTTTATCTTCACATGAAAAAATGGCTAAATTTCGATTATTTTTTAAAAAGTTAATACCCTAAAATCTCACTAAACTATCATGTTCTTGTCAGTTTCTTACTTAATCTATTCGGTGTTTGCAAAACCTCCCTGAACTATATTTTCCTTCATATTAAAATTCCCTCACTTTATTCTTAGAGCTGCGTTTAGTAAACACTCCTGGTTATCTCAAAAATACGCCTTCTAGCACTACACGTGACTATTTAACTTAGCATAAAACCCACCTAAACTATTATTTTTTTTTGTCAGTTACCTACTTAAGCCCCCCCGGATTATATTCACTTATATATTCAACCTCACATTGGACTTTTAAAGGTGTGTCTGTCTAACTATGTTAACTTATGGTTTATACAAAGTTTTTTAAATAGTTTACGCATGGTGTATTGCTCTCAGATGACTGATTAATTCTAGGAGTTTTTGCCAAAATAATATCTAATGTATTGTGTTAATTTTAGATTTAATTGTGATTGTGCTTTATGCTAGACTCCAATTGAATAAGTTCGTATTTATATTCACTTTGTAGCACAACAAAAGTATAAATAAAGGCATATAGTGTTTCATTTCATAAAATCATCTTGTATTACTTAAAAAAGATTACACAAAATAAAATTTTACAAATAAAAAATCAATTGGCCAGCAATTACATTATATAGTTCCAGATTACATAAGGAAAGTTCAATATATTCAACTTTATTATGTACGAAGTGTTGAGTTTAATAAAAAGATTTGAATTAGTATTCTTTCAATTAATATATGTAAGGCATGAAAGAAGAGTAAAACAAGAAAGAGAATAAATCATTTCAAAAGAAACAAGAGAGGGGAAGTTTTTTCAGCAGAAACCCATATGCAGAACTGAAGAAAAAAGGTTAAAAAATGAATAAGAAGGTGAAAAATAATGAAGAACAGTGAAAAAAATAAGAAAGGATGTGAAAAAAAATGAGGAAGAAAGGTGGATATAATTGAAATAAGGAGTATATTTGTTAAAAAAAACATATTTGAAAGTGGATTATGCTAATTAGCCATTATTTTCGGTTAGGTGGACCATTTTGATGGCTTTTTCAGCTACCACGCGCTTCCAAGTAAGTATTTACACGTGTTATGCAGGGGCGGATCCACCCTTATGGGTGGGGATGGTATGACACCTGCTCGGTTGGTAAAATTATCTATATTGATGTGTAAAAAATTTAAACTAGGTTAAATATATGATCTTGCCACCCCTATTCTCAAACTAGATAAATGTGTCATGACTGGTATACCTTTTTAAAAGCTTTTCTCGTGTGTAAAATTCAAGTTGGAATTTATTTTGAATCTTGTCTGACTTCCCTTTTCGTTGTGCTTTTTATTTCTTTTCTCCCAGTCATTTTCCTTTTTGGCTACCTCCCAATTTCCCTTTTGTCGTTTATTATTTTTATTTTTTTCCTCTATTCTATTACTTTATCTATGATATTTAGCAAGAACACTCAAACAAGAGCCTCCAAAATTAATAAAATTTCATAATATAAGCACTTTTCTTTATCTCAAATCTTGTAGTTTTCTTCTTTCAAAATCAAAAAAACTTGGGTCTTGATTTAGATTGAGATCAAAATTAATTTATAATTTTTTTTTATAACATAAAAATTTGTGTTATTCTATGATCGATAAATCTCTTTAGTAATAAATTATGATGAATATTTCGCAAGCATTAGATTTATGATTTTAAGTTTTGAGATCTTGTAGTTTATCTAATCCCGTATTTGCTTATGGGGTATAATTTATCTATTGAAGATGTGTTTTTTTTCTTATTATGATCGGTGGAGTTATCTTATTAAAGATTTTATTTTACTTGTGCAAGTTTATTTTTAGCATACAAAAAAATGTAGTTCCCTAATGAAAATATTGATTTTACTTGTATTATTAATAATAAAAGTGTGATTCCTTCTTTTAAATGTTAATTATATTTGCTTCTTAATGTGTGAGATGTAATTTTCATACGACACTAATAACATATATAGCCAATGAATTTCATAAGTAGGGTCTGAAAAATTGATGTAATTTTTATATTTTGCAAATAAAGTGCTTATTAAATTGCGCAAATAAACTAAAAAATGAACCGGACAATCGTTCCGAACAAATTATATATTAGTAGTTATTATACGATGTACATTAAAGGAAATTTTGACACCCGCCACCATTAAATCCTAGATCCGCCTCTGGCGTTATGTCATCAACGAGGGATTTTTAATATGAAGGACAATATAGTCCAAGGAAATTTTGGGGACACCATATAGTTTAAGTAGAAAACTGACAAAAATACAATAGTTAAGGAAATTTTAGGATATTAACTCTTTTTGAAACTGTGGCTAGTTTTTAATTACCAATTATAAATAATTTTTATTGTTTCCCTACGATATTATGTATGAGTTCAGATGGATTCAATAATTTTGCCTAGACTATATATTTATATTAAAAAAATTATTAATGTAATATAAATATTTAACTGTAAATTTTGTAATTATTTGTTATGATTTCAATGCAAGTTCAGGATTCAATAGACTTCAAATATTGGCTCCGTTTTTTAATGTGCAACTTATGATAAACATACGAACAAGCTATTTTTTTTTTTTTTATTAAATTAGAATAGGATGTAGAAACGAGACATGCAGTTCACATTGAATTATTCCAACTTTTCTGGTAACAATTGAATATATTCTTAATAATCATTTAAAGGAATCTATATCTCTTTCCCACGCAGAAAGAATACGTGGTCAAAAGTTGACCAAAAGAAAGGCATAGAATTATCTGTTTAAAGAATATTTAAATCGAAAGTTAAAACAGAAAGCATCTCAAGAAAATACTTTCTGTGGATTTTCTTTTATATATATATATATATATAACCTACAAAATCCCATCCTTTCTATATCTCAACAAGAAGAAAAGCCTTAAAAGGAAATATATTACTAAAATCTGCCCATAAAAAAAGAAAAGAAACATAGAAAATGGATATAAAGAGAGTTGCAGCTGCTCAAGAATATGAAGATTTTGTGCCAACATCAATGATGGTTCAGGAAAAAGATTATGACACTCTTCTCTTTAATCTCTCAGGTGAATTCTTCACATCTTTTTGTCCGGTAACGATAACGCCTTCAAATAAAGGGTATTATCTGACTCTGCTTCGTCAAAAAATTTTGCTATTTTATAGATAATATTTTTCTAAAAGCAATATATATATATTATAGGACGACAACATAAAAAAATCATTGTATATTTTATTTTAGGAACAAGAAGTAAAATCTTAGAACTCTAGACACTAACATGCCTTACAAGTTGAATTGTAACAATAGGGCGACATCAATTGCTCTAATTCCGGATTTTCACGCTCTTTAGGGTGCGGTCTCTCTCCGAATTTTTATTTTTTATTTTTAAATTACCACCCTCCAAGAGCTCCTCACCTTGCTCTTGGAGTGACTCGAACTCACAACTTATTCGCTGGAAGTGGAAGGTGCTTACCAGTTGACCCTGCGTGAATACGGAATGCCTTATGTACCGGGCTGCCTTGGTTGTGAATGATTATTTCTAAACCCTCCCCCCCTCCCCACAAGAAAATAAGGAAAAAGAATAATAAGAAAAATGGAGTGTGCAATATTAGTTGGAAATTCCTGAATGGGAGAGTGATATTAACTTTTCTTGATAAATTATAGTTGACACTAAGGTGAAAATTTTACTATATTGTCTATATGAGATATTTTCAGAAAGAAGAAAATGAAGGCAAATTCCAAATTCCAAATTTATTATTCTTAGCATAAAATGCTCACAAAAATAAATATAATCAGATCAAATATTGAGAACTCATGTATGCTTAATTTCATTATTACATAGGATTGCTGTTACTTCATACTTTAATTTTCATAGCCAGCCTTAAAGTATATTCTGTCTTCGGGAAGATAATGATCCGTGGAATATGTGAAAATCTTGAACGCATAAAAATTAAAATTTTGAGTAGTTTCCATGTATAATTGCCTCATTATTGTTAAAGGCTTGGTTAAAGCGCGTAATCCCTGAAACTCGGTGAAGCTCAGGTTATGCGCTTCGCCTTGCTTAACTGGCACTTTACTGTAAGCGTGCTAATATATAAGGCGTGTGCACCTTCACAGATGGTCTGTCTTTAAGAGCACAACAACATATGAAATAGCTTAATTATAATTTTTTAATTCTTTTGTCCAAATACTAATTCTTTGTATTTATAGTTAAATTTTGGGTTAATACCTTCAAATTCACCTAAACTATACCCTTTTTATCAGTTTACTACTTAAACTATCGAGTGTCCCCGAAAATCTCCTGAACTATATCCCCCTTCGTATAACCCCCCCCCCCTCCCCCCTCCCGTCGCCCCCGTCTCTTATGGTGTAGTACGTATGATACACGCTCTTTTTAAATTATAAAACATGCCATGTGACATGCTATGTGGGTAAATAATCTAATTAATCCTAAAATCCACTTAATTAGTCTAAAATTAATTAATTACTCTTAGTAAAAAAAAGGTTTACACACGTTAATATCAGTAAAATAAAATATTTTACCCTAAGTCTTTTTCCCGTTCCCATCAGAGAGGGAGACTCTCATCGGAAACTAGTCGTTGCTATCTCATTGATATCTTCCTCCGATTTCTCTTAAAAAACACTTGTTGCTACTATCGATTCTTCTTCAAAACTAGTCGCTGCTATGTCAAATTGAGAACAAACGTAAAGTTTTGCTGGTGAATCAGAACAAAATTAGGGCTTAGGGTTTTGCTGGTGAAAAAGGGACCTCCGATTCTTTGAAGAATCTGAAGATTTACAAATATAATTGCTTCAATACATGTTTTACTCTTCTACAATGGGTGTTCTTCTTTCAAATTAATTTGATTAGCAATGAAGGATGGATAAAATGCGAAAGATAAAATATAAACTCAATAAACAAAGAGAGAATTTCAAATGGATTAAGATTAAAAGAGATAAAAAGGGTGAAGAAAGGTGAAGAAATGGAGAAGAAAGGTGAAATAATGGAGAAGATGGTGTAATTTAA
>ML333575.1:0-19379 GCA_005239505.1 Nicotiana paniculata
AACACTGTCTATTCATATTAATTTTAATAGACTAGTGACTACTTTTGCTCAGCATTAAAAATGTTGGATAAAAAATAAATACCACCTTCAATTGTGGCTACCCCACGCCATTTCTTCATTGCTTGCTTGGGGTTGGGCCCTGGTGGGTAGATAACTAGATACAGGTAGGTCCAAAAAAAAGTCCATAAAATTTCAGTATTTCGGTATACCGAAATACCGAAATTTTAAAATTATAATACTGAAAATCGAACTGAAATACCGAATTAATTCGGTATTTCAGTTCGATTTTCAGTATTATAATTTTAAAATTTCGGTATTTCGGTATACCGAAATACCGAAATTTTAAAATTATAATACTGAAAATCGAACTGAAATACCGAAATACCAAAATACCGAAAATGTAATACCGAACTAGACCGAAATACCAAAAAATCCGAAACTGAAATACCGAATTAATTCGGTTCGGTTCGGTTCGGAATCGGTTTTTCGGATTTTATGCCCACCCCTACCGGGAACTATGGGCCTCCTGCAGTATCAACTCACGAATACCATCAACATCAGGTACGCAAATACGACCCTGCATCCTCAAGACTCCCTCATCATCAACTGTGACCTTCTTGGCACCTCTGTGTCGGACTGTATCTCTAAGCACACATAAATGACGATCATCATATTGTCTGGCCCGAATACGATCATACAATGAAGAACGAGCCACGGTATGGGCCAAAACACTGCCAGTCTCAGAAACCTCCAATCTCATAAATTGGTTGGCCAAGGCCTGAACATCTAAAGCAAGCAGTCGCTCTCCGACTGATAAATAAGCAATACTACCCATACTAGCTGACTTTCGGCTCAAGGCATCGGCCACCACATTGGCTTTCCCCGGATGATATAAGATGGTAATGTCATAGTCCTTCAACAGCTCTAACCATCTCCTCTGCCTCATATTCAACTCCTTCTCCTTGAATAGATACTGCAAACTCTTATGATCCATGAACACCTCACATGGCACCCCATACAGATAATGCCTCCAAATCTTCAACGCATGAATAATAGCTGCTAAATCCAAATCATGAACCAGATAGTTCTTCTCATAAACCTTCAACTGACATGAAGCATAAGCTATAACCTTGCCATCCTGCATCAACACTGCACCAAGTCCAACTCGTGAAGTATCACAATACACGGTATACGACCCTGAACCTGTGGGCAAAACTAACACCGGTACTGTGGTCAAGGCTGTCTTGAGCTTCTGAAATCTCACCTCACACTCATCCGACCACCTGAACTGGGCACCCTTCTAAGTCAACTTGGTCATCAGGGCTGCGATAGATGAAAAACCCTCCACAAAGCGGCGATAATAACCTTCTAAGCCCAAGAAACTCCGAATCTCTGTAGGTGACATGGGTCTAGGCCAATCTATGACTGCTGAAATCTTCTTGGGATCCACCTGAATACCCTCTGCCGATACAACATGGCCCAGAAATGCCACCGAACTCAAAAGAACTCACACTTAGTAAATTTGGCATACAACTAACTATCCCTCAGAGTCTGGAGGACAACTCGAAGGTGCTGCTCATGCTCCTCTCAGCTACGGGAATAAATCAAGATATCATTAATGAAAACAATCACAAATGAGTCCAAAAAGGGCCTGAACACTCGGTTCATCAACTCCATCAAACCAACGGGGCCATTTGCCAACCCAAATGACATCACCAAGAACGCATAATGCCCATACCAAGTGTGAAAGGCTGTTTTAAGGACATCAGACACCCTAATCCTCAGCTGATGGTAACCAAATCTCAAGTCTATCTTGGAAAACATTGTAGCACCCTGAAGCTGGTCAAATAGATCATCAATCCTCGACAAAGGATACTTATTCTTAATAGTAACCTTGTTCAACTGCCGGTAGTCAATACACATTCTCATTGAGCCATCTTTCTTCTTAAAGAACAACACTGGGGCACCCCAAGAAGAAACACTAGGCCTAATGAAGCCTTTATCCAAAAAATCATCTAACTGCTCCTTCAATTCCTTCAACTCTGGCGGGGCCATATGATACAACGAAGTATAAATGGGTTGAGTGCCCGGAGCTACCTCAAAACAAAAATCAATATCCCTGTCGGGTGGCATACCGGGCAGGTCAGCAGGGAATACCTATGGAAACTAACGAACCACGAGCACAGACTCCATAGAAGGAACCTCGGCACTATAATCACGAACATAGGCCAAATAGGCCAAACAACCCTTCTCGACCATGCACCGAGCCTTTATATATGAAATAAGCCTACCGGAAGAATGACTAGGAGTCCCCCTCCACTCCAAACGAGGTATTCCTGGTAAGGCCAAGGTCACAATCTTGGCGTGACAATTCAGAATAGCATGGTAGGGAGATAGCCAATCCATCCCTAATATAACATCGAAGTCAACCATATCAAGAAGCAAAATATCTACTTGAGTCTCCAGACGACCAATAACTACTAAGCATGAACGGTAGACTCGATCTACCATAATAAAATCACCCACTGGTGTAGACACATATACATAATCACTTAGGGAATCACGGGGCATGCTCAAATAAGGGGCAAAATATGAAGACACATAGGAAAATGTAGAACCCAGATCAAATAAAACCGAAGCATATCGACTGCAAACTGAAACCATACTTGTGATGATTGCATCAGAGGCCTCAGGCCTGGCAGGAATAGCATAGCATCGGGGCGGAGCACCTCCAACCTGAACATCTCTGGGTCGACCTACTGCGGGCTGACCTCTACCTCTCGTGGCATGTCCTCCATCTCTGGCACCTCGACCACCACCCCTAGCTAGCTGAGGGGGTGGGATGCACCTGATGCGAGAACTATAGCACGGGAACCCTGATACTGAAGACTACCAAAACCTCGGGGGCAAAACCTAGAAATGTGCCTCGTACCACCTCAAGTGAAGCAAGACCTCGGCTGCTGAGAATACTGACCCTGGAACTGTCCCTGACGACCAGAATGACCACCCTGGAAGCTCTGAATCGGCGGTGCACTAATAGGAGCTGATGGTGCACTGCGGGATACCTGAAGTGCTGACTGGAATGGCCTAGGGGGTTGGCCTCTGCCAAAGGAATCTCTGCCTCCAGATGAAGCACCACTGAATCGGCCGAAATAGGGCATTTGCCGACATAGATGCTCCCTCAACTGTTGGTGCCACAATACCCGGCTGAGCTACTCCGCCTGTATGAGGTGCCAGAGTCTAGAACTGAGGAGCTAGTTGCTCTGGTGTGCGGGTAGCAGAAGTCTGGGTCCCTCCCCCAGCCTAAGAGACGACTGGTGCTATAGGAAGAAGACCGGCTTGAGCCATACTCTCCATAGTCTCACCAAGCGGACAAGAGCGTCCTAAAGCATCGGGGTGGCAATGAACCCCTCTGGGACTTGAGCTGGTCCAACTGGAACTGTCCAAGCAGGAATCTCCTCGGTGAACTCTACCTGAGGATCCTCCACTAGGGTTGCTGCTTTGGGCTGATCCCTGCCCCGACCTCGGCCTCTAGCATGGCCTCGACCTCGGCCCCTCGTAGGAGCTGTGACAGGAGTATCGGGTTGCTGATCAGAACCTGGGGAAGCACGCGTCCTCTCCATCTACGAGAGAGTAGAATAGAAACTCAATTAGCATTCAGAATTCAAGTCACACGGCAGAGAAGAATAAATATGAAGTTATTCCTAACTTTGCAGCCTAGGGATAAGTATAGACGTCTCCGTACTGATCCCTCAGACTCTACCAAGTTCGTCCGTGAGTTGTGAGACCTAAGCAACCTAGTGCTCTGATACCAACTTTGTCACGACCCGAAATCCCACCTTTAGGCCGTGATGCCGTCTAACGTTGATCCCGCTAGACAAGCCAACGTTTGATTAAGTTTACTTATTGACAAATTAAAAAAAACAATGGTAACTAAGGCAATTATAATTAAAGATGCGAAAGACTAATGAATTCTAGAACTTAAATAATAAACCACGTAATAATTCCCTTAATACAACCCATAAACGGTATCACAAGTCTCACAAACAGTCTAAGATTTTACTAAATACAATGGTCTGAAATAAGTGGATACAACTGTCTTGGAACTACAAGATAAGACATAAAATGAGAAAAAAGGATAAGAGGTGACGCCAAGGCCTGCGGACGCCTGCAGGACTACCTCAGTGTCGCCGTGGACTGAAGGATACTCCCTCGCTCAGTTTCCACTGGGTCCGACACTGTAATCTGCACAACATAGAGAAGTGCAGGTTTAGCATCATTAAAACCGACCCCATATACTGAGTAAGTGTCGAGCCTAACCTCGGCGAAGTAGTAACGAAGCTAGGACACGACAACAAATAACACTTGTTCAAAACAATAATATAACAGGAAATAATGACATGAAATAAGCAAGTAAATACAACAACGGGGGAGAACATGCTGGGGACAAGGGGTAACAATTCACTGAAATAGCAGGAAACGAGATAACAACTGAAATTTATGAAATAACAACAGGAATTAATAACTCTGAACAGATAAATAAACAAAACGGTGCGGCATGTCCCCTCGTGCATAACCTCACAATCACTCGGCATAGAATGTCCCCTCGCGCATAAATAAATAAATCACTCAACACGGAATGTCCCCTCGTGCATAATAAATAAATCACTTGGCATAGAATGTCCCCTCGTGCCTAACTTCACAATCGCTCGGCACGGAATGTCCCCTCGTTCATAACCTCACAATCGCTCGGCACGGAATGTCCCCTCGTGCATAACATGTATAAAATCAAAAATTTGACATGAAAATTCAACAACGAGAAACCTCAAATGCATGGAAATATTCAACAAGGATTCTACCGTCCGGGCAAGGGACTCAGCTATAACCAATCTCACTCAGAGGTATAATTAAAACAAATAATACTTAACCGGACGAATAGTCAATAGCATTATACACCATGATATATCCTCAATGTATCACTTCCAGAATAACAATTAATTCATAACATAGAGAATATCAAAGAACACTATGAAAATCATCAAATTCGACACACAGGCATGCTTGACCACAACATATAGGTACCCGTCACCTCACCTATACGTTGGACATGGAATAACACATAGAAAATAAGACTCTATACCTATTCCCTCAAGCTAAGGTTAGGCAAAGCACTTACCTCGGCTCCAAGAATGGAAATCAAGCCTCTAGCACCGTTTTTCCTCTCGAATCCGGCTCCGAAACAATCATATCTAGACATAATAGACTCAATAATATCAATAATTATTCAATAATTCAATTCCAAATCCTAATTATAGATTTCCTAACATTCTTCCAAAATTTCTAAAGTTCGACCCCGGGCCTGCTTGGTCCAAACACGAGGTTCGGACCAAAATCCGATCACCATTCCACCACGAGCCCGAATATACAATTTGTTTAGAAATCTGACCCCCAAACGAGGTTGAATTCCCAAATATTCGAAAAGCCCTGAGTCTACCCAAAATCCAATTTCTACCTTTAATTTCATGTTTTTAGGCCTAAAATCTAGTGGGTGCTTA
The DNA here is from genome assembly GCA_005239505.1 of Nicotiana paniculata. Classification (NCBI taxonomy): domain Eukaryota; kingdom Viridiplantae; phylum Streptophyta; class Magnoliopsida; order Solanales; family Solanaceae; genus Nicotiana; species Nicotiana paniculata. Next base: position 5,556 of record ML333575.1, read on the forward strand.
AGAAAAATGGAAAGAAACAAGTTAAAGATCACTTACCTAGAAGGTTATGGTAGAAGAATTGCTTCAAAATCGTCTATGGGGTTTGGAGAAGAAGAGGGTTATGAATTTTGGGTGAAATCCCGCATTGAATCTTTTTAGACTTTTAAAAATCACTGAACGAAAATACCCTATGCGTTCGCGACCACCAAGCCGCGTTCGCACAGGGTTAACAATTTTGACCTATGCGTCCGCGTGCCAAGGGTTGCGTTCCCACAAGGTTAGTCACTACCCAGCCCCAGGACCACCTCTATACTTATGCGTTCGCGACCTACGTGGTGCGTTCGCACAGTGTTCCCTAACTTACCCTCCTCGTTCGCATCCTAAGGGGTGTGTTCGCACTGTACAAATTCCACCCAGACCCCCAGACCCCACTTTACCCTGTGCGGTCACACTCCCTTGAGTGCGTTCTGATAACTTGGATTTTTGCCTCGTTTTCCGTTCCCTTATACATGAATTTTGGATACAATGTTACACAAAATGGCCCCGAAATCTCATACGTTGTGCTTGTTGCAGGATTGAACCAGAAATGAAGGCATTCAGTCTAAAATATGCTCAAAATAGGAGTGAATCCGGCACAAGGATCAAAACCAACAAGGTTGCTCAAGACAAAGAAGGCCACCGAGGCCTCGGTCCTTATTTCGCGGTCCGCGGTTGAATTATAGTAAGGTCAATTATGAACCAATTATCCGCGGTCGTAGTTTCACAAATCGCGGTGGCATTCCAGTGAAGTTCGACAACAAGGCCAACATCCACCGTGACGGCGGTCGTAGTTTCGCGGACCGCGGTGGAATTCCAGTGAGCTTCAGAGACATACAAGTCCCCACCGCGGCCACGGTCGAAGTTCGCAGACCGTGGTGGCATTCCAGTGAGGTCGAGTTATGACACAAGTGTTCACCGCGGCTGCGGTCCTCTTTTTGCGGTTCACGGTCGAACCTTACCAGAAATTAGCAACCAATGTTTTCACGGACCACGGTTGTGTTTTCGCGGTCCGCGGTGGTCCTACACGGGTATTTTTGTCCAAAAATTTGACAGACTATAAATAGATTATTTTTTAATTTCTTTACATATCTGGTAATATCTGTTGTTTTTTAGAGTGGAGAGCTCGTGAATATTTTAGGATTTTTATTTATTTAGCTTTGTTCTTGCATTTTTAACATTGAAAACTTCAATTTCATTGTTAGGAATCAATTAAATGGGTTATTCTTCTTCTCTATCATTGTTCTCATCTTTGATTATGAGTAGTTAGACCCATTAGCTAGGGTTGTGGCTCAACCCTAGTGTGGGTATGTAATGAGATTTTGAAATTAAGGTTGGGAAGTTAATGGGTGTTGGCTATTTAGGCTATTTCTAGGTTTCTATTGCTATAATTAAAGGTTGCAAACACTAATTAACCTTTTCATGAATTGGGTCTTTCTTGAGAAACACGACTTGAGTCTAGAAATTAGCCTAATAGGAAATTAGGGCATTATCGTGAGATTGGTAGTCCCAATCAAAGGGGTTAAACTTAGAAATGGTAAACCCTACTTGAGCCCTAGTTAACGGGTTACCTCGAGAGAGTAACACCCTACCTAAGCCTATATTTCTTGATTATTAGGCACCCTATTGGACTCTAGAGAGGCAATTAGGGTATAATCACTCAAACTACCGAGAGGTATAGAGTGAGCACCTTCGTGCTTTGGTTATAGCTATATCCCTAGCAAATTCCCCGACCTTAGAATTAAATCCCTTTGTGTATCCACCTAGGCAACAACCACGACCCTAGTGCCCTTATTAATATTAGAAAACAACAAAAAAAAAACAAAGTTAGTCATTAATTAGCTTACAAACGATAGAATACACTTAGTATAGTTCAACACCAACAGATGATTAGTGCAATACACTCGACCCTTGTATATCACTTATACACTCACTCTCATCAATAGGCTCCCTGTGGATTCGATCCCGACCATTCGGGTAAAATCTACACGGACCTTGCCTTCATACTTATATAGTAGTGTTGGTGAGGTGCCGTCACTTTTTGGCGTCGTTGCATGGTCAGTGTGAACTATATTTGTGACTAGAAGCGTAGTGCGTTTCTCTTTTTTTTTTTTTTTTTTTTTTTTTTTTTTTTTTTTTTTTTACTTCCTTGTTTTGTGTGCTTAGGTACAATGGTCGATCCATTAGGAAATGTGATTAAGGGGGGGAGGTTTATGATAATCAAGAAGATGAAATCAATCAAATTCCTCCATAAAGAAGAGGCCGACAAGCCAATATTCAAGATGATGTTCCAGACCCTCCCCCACCTCCAGCTCCTAGAGCTGCTTCTCGGGTCCTTCCAAACGAGGGGTATGCTAGTGCAATAGTCCCGCCAAGGATTCGAGCAGGGAACTTCCAAATCACAAATGTTATGCTCACTCTCCTAGAGCAAAGAGGATACTTCATCGAAGCTACCCACCAGAATGCCTATAAGCATCTCAAAGGCTTTGTTGATACATGTTGGGGGAGTAAGCAAACTAATGTGTCTCAGGACGCATTACGATTACGGTTGTTCCCGTTCTCACTTAGGGGAAAAGCATTGGATTGGCTTGAGCGTCTCCCAAACCATTCTATATCCACTTGGGATGAGCTTGCGGATAAATTTATTGCAAAGTTCTTTTCCCCAATCCACATGGAAGCCCTTCGAGATGAGATTTTTGCATTCAAACAAGAGCCAAACGAGCCCTTACATGAAATATGGCAACGCTATAGAACCATGGTCAAGGAATGTCCTAACAATGACATGACCGAGGCTATGATACAACAAACATTCTACTGGGGGAATCAACACGGTAAATCAATGTATGGTCAACCAATTGGCCGGGGGTAATTTTATGAAGTTGACATAGCTGGAGGCATGTGATATTCTTGATGAAATGGCCGACACATCTTCAGCTTGGCAAAGTAGAGCAAATGTGCCTCAAGGGCAAACCGGTGTGAATAGTCTCCACAAGGAACTCCAAGAAAAAGGGCAAGCAATTTCCGAGCTTACAACAACCATGAACCAACTTTCTAAATCCCAACTCTAACATTTTCAAGGGCCAAAGCAAGTAAATTCTATGGAAGGAGTTCATATGCAAGGAAACCAAAGGAGACCTCGGGGGAATGTTAGGCAAAACCATGGTGATCAAGGTGATCGAGGGTCGAGTGGTCATGAACAAGATGAAAGTTGTAATGACCAAGATGAGGATGTTATGTATGCAAAAAACTACCAAGGTCAAGGTAATACACAAAACTGGGGGAACCAAAGGCCACGAAACTGGAACAAACAATGCTAAAAATTGGAGCAATACCAATGATCGTCAATGGAACAACAATAATGACCGACAATGGGGGAACAACAATGAAGGGAATTGGAATGGAAGAAATAACAACAACAATTGAGGAGGTGAAGGTAATCGGGGGTCGGGTTTTCAAAGGCCCCCGATGTACCAACAACCAAGCAACTGTCCTCCATATCAATCTCATGGGCAAAGTTCTTCAAGCTCGGAAATGGTTCAGATAGAAAACATGTTCAAATATATGATGGAGAGAAATGCAGAATCCGATGTCCAGATATCCTCTCACACTACTTCTATCCGAAATCTTGAAGTACAAATGGTCCAGATTTCACAAGCCTTAAACACACGCCCGAAGGGTGCACTACCAAGTGATACAGTGGTGAACCCCAAGGGTAGGAACAACAACAACACCGGTCATGTTATGGCGGTAACCACTCGGAGTGGAAAAGGTGTGGAAGCAAGTACTTCAGGGCAAAAGAAGGTTGTTGTTGATGATGAAGTTGTACCCCAAGATGAGCTACCAGCTGATGTGGAGCAAGCATTGGATAAGCCAATTGAAGGTGAGGTAAGAATTGACATTCATGACAATGGGGGAGGATTTGGGTAGAAATGTGAACCCATATAGGAAACACATAATTGACATGCCGGAACCGGTGGTCCCAAAGGCACCGTTGCCTAGGACACCTCCCCCCTATCCTTAGAGATTGGAAAAACAGAAGTAAGATACCCAGTTTAAAAAATTCTTTGATATGATGAAGAGTCTTACCATAAATGTTCCTTTGGTTGAGTCCTTGAAGCAAATGCCAGGCTACGCTAAGTTCATGAAGGACTTGGTGACTAAAAAACGATCCATGGAGTGTGAGACCATTAAGATTACTCACCAAGTGAGTGCTATTATTCACTCCATGGCACCAAAACTTGAAGATCCGGGTGCCTTCACTATTCTTTGCACAATTGGGAGTGCAGACTTTGCAAAATCCCTATGTGATCTTGGGGCAAGCATAAATTTGATGTCATATTCTGTGTTCAAGACCTTGGGGATCAGACAACCTAGGGCGACCTCTATGAGTTTGCAAATGGCGGACCGATCAATGAAGAGGCCCCTAAGTATTATTGATGATGTCTTAGTGAGAGTGGACAAATTCATATTGTAGTAGATTTTGTTATCCTCGACTGTGAGGTTGATTTGAGGTCCCTATTATCTTGGGGAGGCCTTTCCTTGCCACTGGGAAGGCCTTGGTCGATGCTGAAGCTGGGGAACTTACATTTAGAGTTGGTGATGAAAAAGTGGTCTTCCACGTGTGCAAATCTATGAAGCAGCCCAACAACACTAAAGTGTGCTCTTTTATGGACCTCGTGTCCGAGGTTATTATTGATGATGCAGTGTTATGATCCATGTTGATGATCCTGTGGAGTTGGCCTTGTTGAATCACGAGGACTCAGTGGTGGATGGTGTGCTTGAGAGCACCCATGCCCTTCAAGGCATGGGTCTTATTCCTATGCTCCCAGAAAATTGTCATTGGACTTGGAGAACAGGAAGACCCCACCAACAAAGCCATCCATTGAAGAACCTCCAAATTTGGAGTTGAAGCCACTTCCTTCCCACCTCAGGTATTAATACCTTGGTCCCTCTTGTACTTTACCAGTTATTCTTTCCTCTTGCCTAACCCAATTGCAGGTTGACTCAACTTTAAAAGTGCTAAGGAGGAGGAATAAAGCAATCGGTTGGACCTTGGATGATATTCGGGGTATTAGCCCCGCCTTTTGCATGCACAAGATCATATTGGAGTATGGATCCAAACCCTCTGTTGAACATCAAAGAAGACTCAATGAAGCTATGCAAGATGCGGTGAAAAAGGAGATCATAAAATGGCTTGATGCGGGTGTGGTCTATCCAATTTTGGATAGTGCTTGCACTTCTCCGGTCCAATGCGTTCCGAAAAAGGGTGGAATTACAGTGATAAAAAATGATAAGAATAAGCTCATTCCTACAAGAATGGTTACCGGATGGCGGGTGTGCTTGGACTACCGCAAGCTCAACATGGTGACCCGCAAAGACCATTTTCCTTTACCATTCTTGGATCAAATGTTGGATAGGCTTGCAGGTCGAGCCTATTATTGCTTCCTTGACGGGTATTCTGGATATAATCAAATTTTGATAGCCCCAGAGAATCAAGAGAAGACCACCTTCACTTGCCCATATGGCACTCTTTGCCTTTGCTCGAATGTCATTCGGACTTTGTAATGCCCCAGCTACTTTCCAAAGATGTATGATGGCAATATTCACCGACATGGTGGAGAACTTTCTAGAAGTATTTATGGACGGATTTAGTGTCGTCGGGGATTCTTTCGACGAATGCTTGAGTCATCTTGATAGAGTCCTTTCTTGGTGTGAAGAAACGAATTTGGTCTTGATTGGGGAAAATGCCACTTTATGGTGGAGAAAGGAATTGTTTTGGGCCATAAGATTTCAAAGAATGGCATTGAGGTTGATAAGGCAAAGATCGAGGTTATTTCAAAATTACCACCACCTATTTCAGTGAGAGGAGTCCGTAGCTTTCTTGGCCATGCCGGTTTTTACCGGCGGTTTATCAAAGATTTCTCTAAGGTGGTGAATCCATTATGAAAGTTGTTAGAGAAGGATGCCAAATTCAATTTTGATGAGCAGTGTATGCAAGCTTTTGAACTCTTAAAACACAAGCTCACTACCACTCCGATCATCACGGTGCCGGATTGGAGTGCCCCATTTGAGCTTATGTGTGATGCAAGTGATGTTGTTGTGGGTGCTGTGCTTGGGAAAAGGGTGAACAAAGTGTTTCATCCAATCTACTATGCCAGCAAGACAATGAATTCTGCTCAAATGAACTACACAGTCACGGAGAAGGAGCTTCTAGCTATAGTCTTTGCCATGGAAAAATTTCGAGCTTATTTGATGGGTGCCAAGGTCATAGTTCACACTGACCATGCAGCACTCCGGTACCTCATGACCAAAAAGGATTCCAAGGCAAGACTTATGAGATGGGTTTTGTTATTACAAGAGTTTGATTTAGAGATAGTGGACCGAAGAGGGAGTAAGAATCAAGTAGCCGATCATTTGTCCCGGATGGAGGAGCAAGGACGTGCATGTGACGGACTTGAGATCAATGATAGTTTCCCGGATGAACAACTCCTTTCAATGTCAATGAGAGAAATGCCATGGTTTGCAGATATTGCTAATTTCCTAGTCACCGGAGTTGTCCCTTGGGAGCTCTCTTCTAACCAAAGGAAGAAGCTTCGAAGGGATAACTTGGATTTCTATTGGGACGAGCCTTATTTATTCAATATTTGCACTGATAGGGTAATCCGGCGATGTGTACCGGAGGAAGAGCAACTAGCCATCCTTGAGTCTTGCCACTCCTCGTCGTATGGTGGTCATCACGGAGGGGTGAGAACTGCTTCTAAAGTGCTTAATTGTGGGTTCTTTTGGCCCACTTTGTATAAGGATGCTAGTACCCTAGTGAAGAGGTATGATGAATGCCAAATAGCCGGGGGAATTTGCAAAAAGGATGAGATGCCCTTAAATTCGATTCTCGAGGTAGATATCTTTGATGTTTGGGGCATTGACTTCATGGGGCCATTCGTGAGTTCATGTGGGAACACGTACATCTTGGTTGCGGTTGATTATGTTGGGTGGAGGCCATAGCCTTACCAAACAATGAGGCGCGGAGTGTGATAGCCTTTCTCAAGAAGAATATCTTTACTAGGTTTGGCACTTCACGAGCCATCATCAGTGACGGGGGGTCACATCTTAGCAACAAAGCCTTTGACTCCTTGCTTTCTAAGTATGGGGTCAACCATAAAGTCACTACCCCATACCACCCTCAGGCTAGTGGCCAAGTTGAAGTGTCTAAAGAGAGATAAATAGCATATTATCCAAAATGGTCAATGTCAATAGGACCGACTGGGCTAAGAAATTAGATGATGATCTTTGGGCTTACCTGACTGCCTACAAGACCCCAATTGGGATGTCCCCATATCGCTTGATCTTTGGAAAAGCATGCCACCTTCCGGTGGAATTGGAGCACAAGGCTATGTGGGCCTTGGAAAAGTTGAACTTGGAATGGGATGTAGCTGCAAATCTTAGAGTGGAGAAATTGAATGAGTTGGATGAGTTTAGATTCCATGCGTACTCCAGTTCGTCCTTGTATAAGGACAAAATGAAGTACCTACATGACAAATATGCTCGAGGTAAAGAGTTCAAAGTTGGTGATTTGGTCTTATTGTTCAATTCTCGGTTGAGGTTATTTCCCGGAAAGCTAAAGTCAAATTGGAGTGGGCATTTTGAAGTGGTATTTGTTACTCCATTTGGGGATCTTGACCTCAAGAACAAAAGTGGTGAAGTATTCAGAGTGAATGGTCACCGGGTAAAACACTATCTTGGCAAAGTTGATGACAGCCACGTGGTGGCACTTCTTCATCTCNAAGTCTTCTGAGTGATCATCGGGTAAAACACTATCTTGGCAAAGTTGATGACAACCACGTGGTGACACTTCTTCATCTCAAATGATCCCGGTAAAATGTGTCGTTCCGCGACGTTAAATCAGGCGCTTCTTGGGAGGAAACCCATGTGTCTTTACTTTCATTTTCTTTGTTTTTCTTGGTAAAATAGGTTTCACTTTTACACTAACTGGTTTTTTGATGTGTAGGATGATTTTGACACAGGAAATTTGGCTAAGTATAGAAACAAAAGCTTACTAGAAATTGACTTCGCGGCCGTGGTCTCCTTTTCGCGGTCCGCAAAGTCAACATGTTGCAAAAAACAAACAAAAAAATAGTTCACTGGAATCTGCTTTGCGGCCGTAGTCGACTTTTCGCGGTCCACGAAGCCCATCTATCTCTTATGCCAAAAGCCATTGACTGACCGCGGACCGCGGTTGATTTTTTGCGGTCTGCGGTACGTAAGAGGGGTGGTCCCCAGCTTTCTCTATAAATAAGCCTCTAGGGTTTTATTTCACACTTTTCGCACTGTAGCTGTTCTAAGCCACTTTCAACCGTGTCTCACTTTTGCATTCTCTAAAATTCATTGCTCACATATATACTATCAACCGAGCATCTAGTAAGTGTGTTTGTGCTTCATTAACTTCTTAATTTCTTTATTTTTTTTATTTTGTTTTTCAACTTCTTTTTCATCATTATTTTCTCTTTTTAGGCTTGTAAATGTTAGGGTTAGTCCAAATAGGTTCATAATAGTCCTTTGGAATGCAATTGCACTGATTACTTGTGTAGGACTTATCTCAATGAACACTTTAGCGTAGAAATTGTAAATTCTGGGAACCCTAGGTCTTATCCACTTTCGCAATCCGTGGTCCATTTTTCACAGACCGCGGTGCTTCATTTTTCATAAACCCAATCCGTTGTTTCGCGGACCGCGGTCAAATTTTTGCGGTCCACGGTCCCTGCTTTACAGAATTAATACCACACTAGATATAACTTCATGTCCGCGGTCAATTTTTCGCGATCCGCGAAGTGATTTACAGTGTGTCTTGCTCAGTTAATGATCTCCACCGCGGTCGACTTTTCGCGGTCCGTGGTTGCCAAAATCCAGTATACTTATACTTCATTGACTACTTCAGTGTTTGCACATCAATGCTCGGGAAACTAACCTTGTTCAATTATGTGTACGTTGCAGGAAATGGTACTATCTCGTGGAGGCGGTCATAAAAACACGGGTAGAGGAGAAACTCAAAGGGGCAGAGGCCCGGGGGCACCAAGGAAACCATCCAAAGTTACATTGCCTCCTCAGTCATCACGACGGCCCAGTCGGGTTACAAACTCTCCTCCTTCACCATTAGGAAGCGAGTATGCTCCGTCAGAGGAGGCCTCATCACAGTCATCCCCAATGGACCCTGTCTCATCTCTCCCGGCCCCAACACGAGCAGTTTCCCCATCCAAATCCGCCTCCAGTGCACACTCATACTCTATTTCCCCTACAACTTCCTTATTTGGGGAGAATTCAAGTGACAGCAAAGGGGATGAGCAGGTGGTTGAAGGGGTCGAGCGCACTCGGAGTCCGGATGTGTGGAAGGATAGGTTTGTCAGTGAGAACGCCTTCCACATATTCAGGTAGTTGTGGACTACACGGTCACTTATTCCGGAGCGCATCTTTTCAATGAAAGATTTGTCCACTTACAACCCCAATGTGAGACAGCAGTTCCGAGACAAGAAATGGTGGTCGTATTTCACTGAGCATCTCCCGGATGTAAATGAGCACATAGTGAAGGAGTTCTACACTAATTTGCTTTTTCTGGAAAAGGACGCAAAGGCATCCCAAGTCCGCAATCTCATAGTGCCTTTTGATGGACCTTCACTAAATGACTATTTGGAGATGGATGATGTGGATGATTCCTTGTACCGGGAAAAACTGGCAGAAAAGGATGCTGCGAGAAATTGGTTGGCTTTACACTTGGCCAAGCCCGGGGACACCCCGGAGTGGCTAACGTCTGGGAAGACTATCACCAGGAGGACCCTGAACTTCGAAGCAAAAGGGTGGGAGACTTTTGTATGCAGCAGTCTAGACGCGACACATCATGGCCAGACCCTCCCTCTCAGTATGGCTGTATTAGTGGCATCTATCATGGCTGGGTACCCCATCAATATAGGGAATGTGATGTCTGAGGTCATTAGCCGGGTGGTCAGCACAGATGATACTTCTTACCCTTTTCCTCATTATCTGACCATGTATTGTGAAGACCAAGAAGTAACTATGAAGCGCTTTGACACCAAAGTCAAGCCCAAAGCACCCTTCTCCTGGTATGACTTGAAGGATGAGGATAACCCCAAAAACAAGTCAAAGGGAAAGTCTGTTGCCTCCACTAGCTAGTCTGAAGAGCCAGTGGTGGTGGTGGAACCCTCCCTGCCCCAACCTGCCATTCCAGAGGAGGTTCCAGGCCCGTCTACCTCCATCGCCACTGACATACCCTCCACCAGAGCCTATCCCATGACTGCTTAATGGTTGAACATGACACTGACTAGCCTCACCAACTGGATGCAGTCAACTACTACAAAGTTGACTGCAATTTCTACAGCTGTGGCAGCCCCAGCTACTCCTCTCCCACCACAGGTCCCGCAGTCCATTGAGGACACTCTTAAATTTTTTTTAGAGAACCAGAAGAAAATCCTGGACGCGGTGGGTGCACATGAGAGTGAATTGATAAAGCTGGCCAAAGAAACAAAGAAGCTGAGAAAGACTAGGGCGTCAAAGAAGGAGGTGGCGAAGCTGAGAAAGGAGGTCGACAAGCTATCAGGTGATCAGATTCCATTGGAGATGCTACTAGCCATCCCCATAGAGCCCCAGTCAGAGCAGCAGCCAGTGCCTCAGTCAGTGCAGGAGGAGGAGCCGGTGAGGCCACTGAAGAAGAGGAAGGTCATGCCCCGTGCCCAGAACATCAGACTTGTACTGGCATAACCTCCCATAGAGCACACTCAGGCTCAAAGCCAAGAGGCCCAACCCACCGGAGCTCCATCACAGGCTATACCAGACCCAGCTCCTACAGATTCCCCATCTTAAGCAGTTCCTACCCCCTCTCAGACAGAGCAGTAGGGACCACAGCAGGCCGAGGGCCAATAGGGACTTTTCTTTACTCTCTCTCTCTCTCCCATATTTTGCGCACTATTTTTGCTATATAGCATTGAGGACAATGCTTTCTCTTAGTTGGGGGAGTGGCCCTACATGCATTTGATTTTGGCTACATCAGATTGTATAATGAAAACAACATTTTGTTTCTTTTTCTTTACGTTATTTCCTTTCTTGGTATGTATAAGATAACTATCCATTGTAAATATTCATCCCTTATGTATATTCATCTAATTCCCCTATTGTACATATTCATTCTATCCCACGCACTTTACTTTACTTTACTTTACGCATTTCTTTTCTATTTTATAGCTTCTTACTTTTCTTTCATAGCTTCTTGTTTGGTTTTCGCGTGAGCAATAAGCCTTTGGTTTTCTTAACGCCACGGTTCTTTCCAAAGGTGGAACTTGTGTGAACCGGATGGCTCTTCCCAAGGATGGACAGTGTGAAAACCTTCTTAAGGGTTTGAGTTTGTTTTTCCTTTTCTTGTTGTTTTGTTTTTCAATAACGGTGCCTCAAGTAAAGCTTCACTTGGGCCTAACACAGTTGCCTTTGATCCCATGGTCAAAGACAAACTGTTGTGTTGAGGATGGTGATCTTGAGACTCTTGTGTTGGCTGATAATCATCGGGTGGTTCTTCGAGACCATTTTGTTACTCAAAGCACGACTAAGGTCGTTGTGGGCTCTCGACTCGGTTTCTGTAACAGTCCTTTAGCTGTGAGTGGTGAGAAATTCGTAATTGCAAGTCCAAGTTCCGTGCCACTAGTCTAGAACTTGCCCTGAGTGTTGTCTAGGCGAAATTCTAGGTGTAATTTGACTTGAGAAGTGACTACAGACTTTCCTTGGCTTGAACAAAGAATTGAACACTTCCGTGACCTTCCAAAAGACATATTCCCTAGTCAACCCTTTTGAGCCTTAAGCTTTTTCTTTCAACCCAAGTTACAAGCCTTTAACCATTCTTTTTCCCTCTCTTGGCACCCGATCTTTCCTTGGCGCTAGGCAAAAAGCATAAGTTTGGGGGAGAGACGAGGGATGTGATGAAGTGAAAAAGAATGCACAAAAGAAAGAAAAGAGAAAAGGCAATGAAAAAGAATGAAAAGAAAAGAATGAACAAAAAGAAGAAATAAAAGGAATTGATGAAAAAGTGATGCCAAAAGTTTTGAAAGCATAAGAAGAAGATAAAGGGAATTGATGAAAAAGTGTCTCTCCAACCCTACAAAAGATAAAAGGAATCAAAGAGTCAAGCAAATGTGAGAGCAATAAAAAAATGAAGTGCTTAAGGAAAGATAAGATTCACTCTGACCAAATACTTCCTACCCTTAACCAAAAGCCTTCATCATGATTCCGCAAAAGCCATATATGATCTCAGGTTGCGTGAAGCCTACATTAGTGGTGATGTACACAAGGGCAAGCCTTTGGTACTTTGAGCCGAACTTGGGACTCTTTCCTTGATGAGAGGAGCGATTCACCATATTCTTCGTTCTGAGTGTCATTATTTTAAAAGGTGAGATGCTTAGGGAAAGTTACAGAATAAGAGTCTGGAATCCACACTGACCGAGGTAAAAGTTAGAAGTTCACTGATGAGTTGGATCAACCCTTGAAGCTCTTGTATCACACTTGAAACTATGATTTTGAAAAGTTCAATCATTGTCAATGATTCATTCGCATTAGGGGCTATGGTTAGTTCCAATTGATGCTAGTTGAGGTCACCATTAGTACAACCAAATTTTTGTGAAATCTATCATAGGGGTGGGGCTTATTTTGTTTTGCTTGAGGACAAGCAAGAGCTTAAGTTTGGGGGAGTTGATAACTTGGATTTTTGCCTCGTTTTTCGTTCCATTATACATGGATTTTGGATACAAAGTTACACAAAATGGCCCCGAAAGCTTATACGTTGTGCTTGTTGCAGGATTAAACCAGAAATAAAGGCATTCAGTCTAAAATATGCTCAAAATAAGAGTGAATCCGGCACAAGGATCAAAACCAACAAGGTTGCTCAAGACAAAGAAGGCCACCGTGGCCGCCGTCCGCGGTGGAATTCCAGTAAGGTCAATTGTGAACCAATTTTCCACCGCGATCGTAGTTTCGCAGACCGCGGTGGCATTCCAGTGATGTTCGACAACAAGGCCAACATCCACCGCGACGGCGGTCGTAGTTTCGCGGACCGCGGTGGAATTTCAATGAGCTCCAGAGAAATACAAGTCCCCACCGCGGCCGCGGTCGAAGTTTCGCGGACCGTGGTGGCATTCTAGTGAGGTCGAGTTACACAAGTGTTCACCGCGGCCGCGGTCCTCTTTTCGCGGTCCGCGGTCGACCCTTACCAGAAATCAGCAACCAATGTTTTCGCAGACCGCGATCGTGTTTTCACTGTCCGCGGCGGTCCTGCAAGGGTATTTTTGTCCGAAAATTTGGGAGACTATAAATAGACTATTTTGTAATTTCTTTACATATATGGTAATATCTTCTGTTTTTTAGAGTGGAGAGCTCGTGAATATTTTAAGGTTTTTATTTCTTTAGCTTTGTTCTTGCATTTTTAACATTGAAAACTTCAATTTCATTGTTAGGAATCAATTAAATGGGTTATTCTTCTTCTCTATCATTGTTCTCATCTTTGATTATGAGTAGCTAGACCCATTAGCTAGGGTTGTGGCTCAACCCTAGTGTGGGTATGTAATGGGGTTTTGAAATTAAGGTTGGGAAATTAATGGGTGTTGGCTATTTAGGCTATTTCTAGGTTTCTAGTGCTATAATTAGTAGTTGCAAACACTAATTAACCTTTTCATGACTTGGGTCTTTCTTGAGAAAGAAGACTTGAGTTTAGAAATTAGCCTAATAAGAAATTAGGGCATTATCAAGAGATTGGTAGTCCCAATCAAA
>ML333576.1:0-18064 GCA_005239505.1 Nicotiana paniculata
GATGCTGAGCAATGATTAGTCTGGTTGATTATCTATGTTAGTGTTTCTAGCCAAAAAAAATCATTTTTTATTTATTTTTCAATCAGGTGATTTTAATCATCCCTAATTCAAGCATGTTTTTCTCAAAATGCTCCCTACTTAGTGCTTTAGTAAAGATATCTGCAATTTGTTGATCAGTAGCACAAAATTCAATTGAGATCATTCTTTTTTCATAGTTATCCCTCAGGAAATGGTGCCTAACATCTATGTGCTTAGTTTCCTTATGATGAACCGGGTTCTTCGTCATACTAATGGCACTAGTGTTATCACAGAAAATAGGAATGCATCCCACATCTATACCAAAGTCCATGAGTTGTTGCTTGATCCATAGCAACTGAGCACAGCAGGAGGCTGCAGCCACATATTCAGCCTCAGCAGTAGACAAGGCTACTGAATTTTGTTTCTTGGTAGCCCAAGACACAAGGCATGAACCCAGAAAGTGAGCCATACCTGAAGTACTTTTCCTGTCAACCAGGAAACCTGCATAATCAGCATCAGCATATCCTACAAGGTCGAAATTACTACCTTTAGGATACCAAAGTCACAAATTAGTGGTGCCTTTCAAATATCTCAAAATTCTCTTCACTGCAGTGAGGTGGGGCTCCTTTGGATTTGCATGAAACCTAGCACACAATCCCACGCTGAACAGAATATCAGGTCTGCTGGCAGTGAGATATAATAGAGACCCAATCATCCCTCTGTATAGCTTCTGATCAACGGATGAACCAGGTTCATCCACATCCAATTTTGTAGTTGTGGCTATGGGAGTGTCTATTTCCCTTGAGTCTTCCATTTTAAACTTCTTGAGCAATTATTTCACATACTTTTGTTGGTGGATCATTGTTCCATTTGAGTTTTGCTTGATTTGCAAGCCTAAGAAGAATTTTAGCTCACCCATCATACTCATCTCAAACTCACTCCCCATAAGCATAGCAAATTCCTTGCTCAATTTTTTAGAAGTCGCCCTAAATATAATATCATCCACGTATATTTGCACAACCAGGAGATCCTTAACCTTTTCATTTAAGAACAAGTAACTGAAAATTTTGCCTTGTTTGTACCCATGTTCTAGCAGGAATTTTGATAATCATCCGTACCATGCTCTTGGTGCTTGTATGAGACCATACAGAGCCTTGTCGAGTTTGTATACGTGGTTAGGTGACTTCTTGATTTCAAAACCTGGAGGTTGCTTGACAAATACATCTTCCTTCAGATAGCCATTTAGAAAGGCATTCTTAAAATCCATCTGATGAAGAGTAAATTCCATGTGTGCAGCAAATGCTATAAGAAGTCTGATTGCCTCCAGTCTTGCCACAGGGGCAAAGGTTTCATCATAGTCAATTCCCTCTTCTTGACTATACCCTTGAACAACTAGTCTTGCCTTATTTCTTGTAACAGTTCTATCCTTATCGAGCTTGTTCTTGAAGACCCACTTGGTGCTAATCACTGATTTGTCTAGTGGCCTGGGTACCAAGTGTCATACTTTACGTCTTTCAAACTGATTCAGCTCTTCTTGCATGGAATTTACCCAATCAGAATCTTGTAGGGCTTCCCCAATGTTCTTTAGTTCGATCATGGATAGAAAGGCATCAAATACACACAGATTTTTCAAGGATGATCTTGTTTTGATTCCGGATTTCAAATCTGTTATGATGTTCTCAAGAGGGTGAGAACACTGATATCTGTGTGGTTTGAGTACCAGTTGTTCATTCCTAGACAATTCCATGGTGTTGTGTTGCTGTGGAGCAGGATCAGGGCTAGGTTGCATATGTTGAATTCTCCCTGTCATGTTGCTTGGGGTAGTTGAACCTGGTCCATCACCTGTTCCATCTTCCATGTTTGCTTCAATGTTTTCACTGTTTCTCACCAGTCCAAGCTTCTCATATTCTGGTTCCTGTCTCTCAGCAAGAGTGTTAGTTTCATCAAAGACAACATGTACACTTTCTTGTACACACATTGTTCTTTTATTATACACTTTATAAGCTTTGCTATGTGATGAATATTCCAAGAATACCCCCTCATCACTTCTGGGGTCAAATTTTCCTAGGGAATCTTTGCCATTATTATGCACAAAACACTTGCATCCAAAATCCCTAAGGTGGGATATGTTGGGCTTTCTCCCTTTAAGTAATTCATAGGGAGTTTTCTCTACCAGAGGTCTGGTCATGCATCTATTGATTATGTAACAAGCAGTGTTTATTGCTTCAGCTCAGAAGTTGTGAGGTAGTTTGCTAGATAGAAACATGGTTCTTGCCATGTCTTCAAGAGTTATATTTTTCCTTTCATCAACCCCATTTTTCTGTGGAGTTCTAGGAGAAGAAAAGTTATGATTGACACCATGTTCATCGCAGATTTCAGCAAACATAGCATTCTCAAACTCAGTACCATGGTCAGATCTTATTGATGCTAGTTGATGTCCTAATTGATTTTAAGTTTTCTTGACAAATGAGGTGAACATATCAAATGCTTCCTCCTTAGATGCTAGGAATAAGGTCCAAGTGAACCTTGAATAATCATTAACTAGCACTATCAGATATCTCTTACCACCTCTACTCAGAGTTCTCATAGGACCACACAGATCCATATGAACCAGTTCCAATGTCCTGGTGGTACTGATTATTTTCTTACTTTTGAAAGAAGACCTTACCTGCTTCCCCCTTGCACATGCCTCACAAACTTTATCCTCCTTGAACTTAATGTTAGGAAGTCCTACCACTAAGTCCTTAGAGACTAGTTTGTTAAGCTGAGTTAGACTCGCATGACCAAGTCGTTTGTGCCACAGGAGGGGATCACTGTCCAACACACTTAGGCAAGTGAGTTCATTTTCAGACAGTGTGGACAAGTCTATGACATAGATGTTATTCATTCTTTTTCCCTGCAAAACAATCTTGTCAGTAAGCAGGTTAATCACAAAACATTTTGTGGAAGTAAAAGCAACCAGGTTACCTCTGTCACACAGTTGTGATACACTGATCAGGATATATTTCAAGACATCTATCAGATACACATGTTGGATCGTGTGTCATCCTTACCTACCTTACCAACCCCAATAATTTCACCTTTCTTTCTGTTTCCAAAGGAGACATTTCCTCCTTCGAGACTTTCAAGTGAAAGGAACTGTTCTATGTTCCCTGTCATATGCTTTGAGCAGCCACTATCCAAATACCAAACTTGGCTACCTCCTCTCACTTGAACCTACAAAAAGAATCAGAGGTTACTTTTAAGAACTCAAACTATTTTGGGTCCTTTTCTATGAGATAATGGATGAATCAAATTTTTTCTGGCCCAATTTGGTCGCCAGTTTTTCTTTTTGACAAACCTCTCATTTTTTCGACTGGCCTGCTCTTTTGCAGTACACTCATATTTGTAGTGGCCAGTCTTACCATAATGGGTGTAAATCTTATTCTCAGGGAGAGTGAGATACTTGCTTTTGGGATCCCACTTGGGCAATTGACTTTCAAAGCCAATCCCTCTTCGGTTGCTACTATGATTCTCTTGAAGCCATATCAGGGCATCATTTATTCCATTTACAAGTTCGATCTAATTCATGTTTGACTTTTCCAAGTTCTTCGTTAAGAGTTCTTATATGTTCATCCTTGGAATACATCTTATCTTTTAGTTTTCCCACGTTTTCTTCTAACATGATATGAGAATAATCAACAACCTTTTTATTGGATCCTAGCTTTAGCTNTCTTCTCTTTGGTTGTTTCTTCGGAATCATCCATGAAATCATGTAGAAACTCAGAGAGTTTTTCCTTAGATAGGAACTTTATTTTATTTTTAAGATGGGAGATACTTACCTCTGGTTCTTCATGTGATTCCTCATCGGATTCTCCAATTGCCATGAGCGCCTGATCTTCATTCTCACCATCTTCTGATTCTTCATCTGAACTTTCCCCCCAAGCAGCAACCATAGCTTTTGTTGTGGTTTTCTTGGGTTGGACCAGTTCCTTCTTTCATATCTCTCCTTTTTTTCCATTATACTTCTTACTGAGGTCAATTTTTGATGATATGGTCAGTCTTACCACATTTGTAGCATCCCTCGTTGGTTGGACTTTCTAGAGCTTTTGCTTTGTTGTAGTTTCCTCCTCTAGATATGCCCTTCTTCCTCATGAGAAAGTTTCTGAAATTCTTTGGTAATCATGGCCATCTCATCTTCCTCCAGATCTGCTCCCTTAGTGATTCTTAGTGTTAGACTCCTCTCCTTCTTTGGACCATCCATCTTCATTGTCTGCCTTCTGAGTTCATAGGCAGTGAGGTTTCCAATCAGCTCATCCAATCTCAGGGTTGCCATATTTTTGGATTCCTGGATAGCAGTGATTTTGCTTTCTCAGGAAATAGGCAAGACCCTTGTCAGGATCTTCTCAATCCTGTCCTTTTCAAGAATGACTCTTCCAAGAGACTTCAGTTCATTGGTCAAGTTGTGAACCTTGTGCACATCTCTTGGATAGTCTCTCCTTCTTTCATAGTGAAGTTTTCATACTGAGAGTATAGTAGAGTACCTCTTGACCTTTTTACCTGAGGTGTTCCTTCATGGGCTACTTGCAAGGTGTCCCAGATCTCTTTGGCAGTGGTGCAGCTTTGGATTCTGCTGTACTCGTCTGGACCTAGTCCACACACTAGCCACTTTTTGGCCTTTGCATTCTTCTCCTATTTCTTCAGATCCTCGGCAGTGCAGTCAGCTCTAGTCTTTGGTACATCTATAGCTTCAGCAGTCTTCATCATGGTAGCTAGAGGACCATCAGTGACTATGTCCCAGAGTTCATAGTCTTCTCCAATCAGGTGGTCCTTCATCCTGTTTTTCCACCAAGAGTAATATTGGCCATTGAAAAGTGGTGGCCTTGCAGTTGATTGACCCTCCCAGTTTCAAGATGGTGCACTCATTTTGATCTTCTCCAAGGTGTTAACCTTATCAAGGATAACCTGTTCTGATACCAATTGATGTTTTAGACGTCAATACCACACAAGAAGATAGGTTAATTTGCGTGGTATCCAATTTTTTGAGTGTTGTCTCTCAAGAAGAACCTGGTTCTTCTTGGTGTTCCAACTTCTACTATTGCTGAATAATAAAAGCAGTAAAGTAAAGACACAGAGATTTTTACGTGGAAAACACCTGGATCAAAAGGTGGAAAAACCACGACCTACTCCTCAGTAGGATTTGCTCAAACTCTTCACTAAAACTCTGAGCCAAACGGACTTACCAAATAAACTCTTTTGTAATCCTAGGACTAACTCTAATCCCTTCGTAGTAACTAGCCTCTAGCTAATTTCTACAAGCTTCAAGTTAACTCTAACTTGAACAATGTGTACCTATTACAATTGCTTCTATGAAAGCTGAAAAGATACAATATTAAATCGCCTACTACAACCAACTAGACTCAATGACAAACAGATGGAACTGGTTCTTCTAGCTGGTCTATATCCTTTGTATCGCACAGTGATTCTGCTTGCAAAATCTCTGGGAATTTTGCTTTCAATTATTGATAAATTCTGCTTTTGTACGTTCGTAATTCAAGCAAGTATACTTCAATTATTTATAGAGTCAGTTGTTGAGTTTGTCATTCAGTTCTGGTACAACTCTTCCTGCGAGAAAGAGTTCGTATTAAACTCAACTTTCTTCCTTCGTTACTGTCCTTGCTGAATTCAACTTCTATTCTCTTATCAATTTGCAACCTTTTCGCATTAGGAGACATTCTCTTTATTCACTGATACTTCACAACCGCATTCATCTCCTATGCATATACGGTTCATGTGCCAACGCGTCAGGTTAAGTATGTGTGCTCTGATGGACCTGGTTCAACTTGTCAGACATTTGTCAGTCTTCAAGACTATGCAGTGACTTGGGTCAACAAGACCCAAATTTCATAATTTCTTCTTCTCCTCTTCATCTTGGGAAATTTTTGTAAGAAAACTTCACCACAACTTCATAGGTATGTAATCCTAGACTCATTTCCTTCAATATTTATCAACACCCATTAGATTTCTAGGCCCAAAACATAGGATTTAAGGTAGAAAAATTAGGGATTTGGGTAGAGTTAGGGCTTTTTTAATTTTTTGGAATTTGACCTCATTTTGGGGTCGGATTTCAAAAAAAAATTTATATTCAGGCTCATGGGGGAATGGGTGATCGGGTTTTGGTCCGAACCTCGTGTTTGGACCAAGTGGGGCCGGGGTCGAATTTCGGAAGAATGTTAGAAAATCCATAATAAGGATTTGGATTTGAATTGTTGAATAATTATTGATATTATTGAGTCGATTATGTCTAGATACAATTGTTTCGGAGTTTGATTCGAGAGGAAAAGCGGCGGTAGAGGCTTGATTTGCATTCTTGGAGCCGAGGTAAGTGTTTGGCCTAACCTTAGCTTGAGGGAATAGGTATTGAGTCCTAATTGCTACGTGTTTATTCCATGTTCAATGTATAGGTGAGGTGACAACCTATATGTTGTTGTCAAGCATGACCTTGAGTAGAAAATTTGCAATTATATGATATTTGTTGGCTTTTACTATGTTTATGGGTTTAATATCAATTTGATAGCCATTTATTTGGTGGAAATTCTTAGATGTGGGTATTGTTGAGTAGTTGATCAGTTGAGGAACATTACGTTGGATTATACACATGTGTAGGATTGGTTATAGCTGTGTCCCTTGCCGAGACGATATTATTCTTGTTGATTATTCCGTGCATTTAAGGTTTCTTATTTGTTGATTTTCATGCCAACTGTTGGTTTATGTTATTATGCACGAGGGAGTATTCCGTGCCATGTTGCATGATGTCATGCACGAGGGGACATTCCGTTCCATGTTTATGTTGTTTATTCACGAGGGGACATTCCGTGGCATGTTTATGGTGTTTATGCACGAGGGGACATTCCGTGCCGTGTTATGATATATATATGCACGAGCGAACATTCTGTGCCGTGATTGTGATGTTTATTGCACGAGGGGACATTCCGTGCCATGTTTATATTATTTATGCACGAGGGGACATTCCGTGCCATATTGTATATTGTTATGCACGAAGGGACATGACATGCCATTTCTCTTCACTATTTAATTCGTGTTGTCAATTCCCGTTATTATTTTCGAATATTTGGGTTGTTGCTTCGTTCTGTCATTTTTGTATTTGGTATCCCTTTTCCCCAGCATGTTTCCTCGTTATTGTACTTACTGTTTATTTCTTGTGGCTATTTCCTATTATATTTTATTTAAACTGCATAGGTGATATTATTTGCCGTGTCCTAGCCTCGTCACTACTTCACCGAGGTTAGGCTCGGCACTTACTCAGTACATGGGGTCGGTTATAGTGATTTTACACCTGCACTTCTTTATGTTGTGTTGATTATGGAGCCGGACCCAGTGGACATTGAGCGAGGTAGTATCCTACAGTCCACGGTGACAACGAAGTAGTCTTGCAGGCATCCGCAAGCCTTGGAGTCACCATCTATTTCTTTCCTTCTGTCTTATCTTGTATTTCTAGACAGCTACACTTGTTTATTTTAGACTCATATTTTTAGTAAATCTTAGACTGTCCGTGAAATTGTGACACCAGTTATGGGGGTATGTTTAAGGAAATTTCGTAAGATTTGTTATTTAAGTTGTTGAATTTATTATCTTCCGCATTCTTATTTCTATTTGTTCTTGTATATCACTTTTTAAATGCTAAATAACAAAGGAATAAATCAGAATAACCAGTAACGTTGGCTTGTCTAGCGGGTTCAACGTTAGACGCTATCACGGCCCGAAGGTGGGATATCAGGTCGTGACAGCAACCCAGGAAGCTCCAGCCCAGATCCAGTTGCCTCCATCATTGGAGGAAACTATAAAGAGTTTAGTTGGAAACCAAAAGAAGAACCCGGAGTCCATGGGCACACATGACAAGGAAATCAAGTCCTTGGGTAGACAGTTAAAGAAGATGAAGAAGAGTCAGGATGAGCTGAAGAAGGAAGTGGCAAGCTCACTACAGCGGGTGATATTCCTCTTGATCTACTCATAGGAGTGCCTGCCCCTGCAGCTCAGACAACGCAACCATCGCAGATGCTAGAGCAGGAGGTTACCAGTGCACCAGTGAGGAGAGGGAGACTAAGGATTTGGAGATCCAGCTGGAGGACATGCTAATTATTGTTTGGGGGTGGCCTCATTTGATTATTTGGATATTTGGATGATTTTTGGTCTGTAATAACTCTCGACACTATTTACCTTTCTTTATTTGCTATTTCTCGTACTTTATTTCCGTATTTCTTTTACTTTTGGTATGTGTATAAAGTTACGTTTCCATGTATATATCCATTCCCCTCTTATGTATATTCGTCTTAATCCCCTATTGCACATATTCACTTTACTTTCCGTATTGTTACTTTACAACTTCTTTTACAATTTTTCTTAATATCTTAGCTTCTTATTTTCCTTTAGTAGCTTCTTTTTGAACTTATAGCTTCTTTTTAATTTTTCGTGATAAATAAGCCCTTGGTTTTCTTAATGCCACGGTTCTTCCAAGGGTGAAATTTGTGTGAACCGTGTGGCTCTTCCCTACGATGGACGGCGTGACGACCTTCTTAAGGGATTGAGTCTGTTTTTTTTCTTTTTTTTCTTTGTTTTTCTTTTACATGGTAGTAATGAATAAATGTAACTCAAGTAAGCTTCACTTGGAACCAGCATATTTACCTTTGACCTCATGGTTAGAGACAAGTTGTACACGAGACTAGCTCTAGTTGGGACTCTTAGAATCTTGAGTTGTCTAGAACTGTCATCAAGTGGTGTTTGTAGCCATATGTGAGTTTTTAATCTAAGCTAAGGTTGTTGTGGGCCCTTGACTCTATTCTCTTTAACAATCATGTGGCTTGAGAGGTGAGGTTTTGAATCTCAATCCCAAAAGTTGTGCCAACAAGTCTAGAACTTGCCCCAAATGTTTTTCTAGGCAAAATTCTAAGTGTAGCTCGACTTGATAAGTGATTATAGGATCTCCTTGGTCCCATTTTAATTGGATGAATTCCATAGCCTACCATTATAATATCCCTAGTCAACCCATTTAAGCCTAAGCCTTTTCGTTCAATAACCGCATTACAAACCTTAATCCTTTTTATAATGACCCTCTCTTGGCACCCACTATTTCCTGAGCATTCATGATGAACAATAGTCAAAAACATAAGTTTGGGGGAGAGACAAGGAAATTCAAAGTGATGAAAGTTTTAAAGAACAAAAAGAATTGATGAAAAGGAAAGGCAAAGAAAAGGATGAAAAGTCAAAAAGAAAAGTAAAGGTTGAAAGGATTCAATGAAACAATGTTGAAAGGCTTGGAATTATGAGAATGGAGAAAAATGAGCGTCAAAAAGAAGAAAGAGCGACAAAGTGTCTCTGTAGTTCCCCAAAGGAAGAAGAAAATGACTCAAAGAGTCAAGAAAAACATGAGCCGAATTGAGAAAATGGAGTGTTTAAGGAAAGATGATACAATCATAGTTCAGTATGTCCGAATTTGATCCAAAAAGCCTTCATTGCATCCCGTTAAAGCCCTATAGGATTTCAAGTAGAGTGATCTTACATTAGTGGTGATTTACATGAGGGGAAAGCCTATTTTTCTTAGAGCCGGACTTGTGGCATTATTTTGAGAGTGATGATCACACTTCTTGATAATCCCGATTTTGAGCGTACATTCTATAAGGTGAGATGAGCTCATGGAGAGAAGAGGAGAAAGATTTTAGGATCCACAGTGACCTACGTGAAAGAGCGAATCTCTTTGATGAATTGAGTCAACTCTTGAAGATTTTGTGTCACATTAGATCTATCGAACTCGGAAAGTCATTGCATAATGTTTGTGTTGAGGTAATTGTTAGTCCCAATTGAAGCTTGATGAAGTTACTTTTGAACAACTGAAATTCTACTTTCTTTTTCTTGTGGAGGTGGGAATTACCTTGCTTGCTTGAGGACAAGGAAAAGCTTAAGTTTGGGGGAGTTGATAACTAAGGATTTTAACCTACTATTTACTCTCTTTTGCTTAGGTTTTGGGGCAAAAATGCGTTAAGGTATTCCCGAAAACTAACTCAAGGTGCTTACTTGCAGGTTTTGGGTCAAAATGAGGCAAAGAGGCCAAAACGAACTTAAAAAGGGGCCAATCTTGCACAAGCCATGAACTCAACAGGAGCGTTGACAGCTCCAATATTACGTTGTAGCGTAACCCCTTCCGCTGGGACAGAATACCAAGGGAGGCCGCAGAAGCAGGTTCAGAGAGTTGGAAATTGGACTCATAATGGACCGCTGACCGCATCGCAAAAGCGCGACCACGGAACCATTGTCGCTGTCGCAATAATACATCCACTGAGAGAGGAAATGGAGGATCAGAGAGCTAGCCATTTTGGGCCAAGCATAGAACGCAGTCAGCGCTTATTTTATGCGGTCGCGCTAAATCCCACAGCTGAGGCGATCAGAATTCCACTGGGAGCAGAATCATGGTTCAGAGTGGTCCAATCTTGAAGAAACGTGGTCCGCGCTCGTTATTGCGCGGCCGCGAAAGTCAATCTGCCGAGGCACTTGTTTTCCGCTGACAGCGGAACCTATGCTAGGGCATTTTTGTCCAGTAATTGCAGGTGTGTATAAATAGTTCTTTTTCACATTTTTAGGTTATCTTAAGTTTTAGTGAGCTCGTGAACAACATCCTTTTTCCCTTTTGAGTAATTTTAGAGTAGCTTTAGCTTATAATCTTAGATTTTATCTATATATTTAACATTTATGGCTGTAATTTCATCTATTCTTTTGATTTCGACCTTTATTATGAGTATCTAGACCCATTAGCTATGGTTATGACCCAACCCTGGTGTGTTATCTAATGGGTCTTTAATTTTAGGGCTTATTTGTTTATGGGTTAGTGATATTTAGCTTGTTTCATGATTTATCTATTGAATTAGTGGCTGCAAACACGGATTCATGCCTTTTTTATTAGGATTGTTATTGAGAAAGAGACCCAAGTCTAGGTAAAATAGGCTAACAAGGAATTTGGGTGAATTCAAGAGATTGATAGACCCAATTAAAGGGTAAAACCTAGAGATAGTAATACCCGACTTGAGCCAATTTCACTTGCACTATTGAAACATCCAATTAGTCTTGAGAAAGCCCATTCAGTCAAAGTCACCCAAACCAACTTATGACTAGGATTGTAATTAAAAGCAAGATACATAGCTAAGTCGGATAGGAACCCAACTGCATGTGGATATCGATCCTGATCCTCTCGGGTAAAATCTACATTAACCCCTCCCTGCCATTCTATAGTGGTGTAGGTAAGAGCCGATCACACTCCCAATCTGCTTCTGTGGAAGCGCTTTTGCGGAACAACCTCGCTTCTGCGACTTCACAGGTGCGGAAAAGACCTCGCACCTGCAGCCACTGCCAAGCCTCCTCTCTTTCGTTTCTGTGGGCACCTTACCGCTTCTGCAGGCTAGAAACGGCGGTTCCCACTTCACAGGTGCGGTTACCGGTAGCAAAAACACTTCAACTATTTCACCAACACAAAACCAAGTCCGTTAATCATCCAAAATTAACTCGAGGCCCCTGGGACCTTAACCAAACATACCAACAAGTCTTATAACCTAATACGAACTTATTCAAATCCTCAAGTCACCTCAAACAACATCAAAAACACGAATTACACATGGATTCAAGCCTAAAGAACTTTGAAATTTCCAAATTCCACAAACAACGCCGAAACATATCAAATCACGTCTGATGTGGACAGGCGAGTCGAGATGGTTCTATGACAGTTACACAGTATGAGACCCGAGCCTCCAGTTGCAGCTCCTACGAGGGGCCGAGGCCGAGGCCGTGCTAGAGGACGAGGCAGGGGCAAATCTCAGCCCAGAGTAGCAGCCCCACTAGCGGAGCCTCAGGTAGAGTTTGTTGATGAGGTTCCTGCCCAGACAATCCGAGTTGGGCCGGCTCAGGTCCCTGGGGGGTTCATTGCCACCCCAGTACTCCAGGATGCTCTGGTACGCCTAGTGGGCCTCATGGAGAGTGTCGCTCAGGCAGGTTTTCTTCCTGCTGCACCAGCCGTCTCTCAGGCTGGGGGAGGAGCCCAGACTCCCGCTACTCGCACTCCGGAGCAGTTGGCTCCTCAGTTTCAGACTCCAGTAGCTCAGCCAGCTGGGGTAGTTCAGCCGGGTAGTTATGGCTCAGACCGGTGAAGGAGCAGCTATGTCTGCTGATGCTTTGTGGAGGTTGGACAGGTTCACCAAGCTTTTCATTACTACTTACAACGGTGCATCTTTAGAGGATCCTCGGGATTACTTAGACAGTTTCTATGAGGTTCTTCGGAACATGGGGATCGTGGAGACCAATGGGGTTGATTTTGCTACTTTCCGCCTTTCTTGTCCCGCCAAGACTTGGTGGAGGGATTATTGCTTGGCTAGACCAGCTGGATCTTCACCTTTGTCTTGGGCCCAGTTCTCCGATTTGTTCTTGCAGAAGTTTCTTCCAGTCACCCAGAGAGAGGATCTCCTGAGGGAGTTTGAGCGTCTCTAGCAGGGTTCTATGACAGTTACACAGTATGAGACCCGATTCATCACTTTGGCCCGACATGATATCATGATACTCCCCACCAACCGAGAGAGGGTGAGAAGGTTTATTGGGGGCCTAGCTCAGCCGATTAGACTACAAATGGCCAGAGAGACAGGCAGTGATATTTCATTTCAGTAGGCGGCCAATGTGGACAGGCGAGTCGAGACGGTCTTATTACACGGTAGTGGTCAAGGGTCTGACAAAAGGCCTTGTCATTTTGGTCGATTCAGTGGTGCCTCATCTGGAGGCAAGGATTCTTATGGTAGAGGTCATCCTCCTAGACCCTTTCAATCAGCACTCCAGGTATCCCGCAGTGCACCACCAGCTCCTATCAGTGCACCGCCGCTATAGAGTTTTCAGAGTTGTTACTCCGGTCGACAAGGATAGTTTCAGGGCCAGAAATCTCAGCAGCCGAGATCCTGTTATACTTGTGGTGGCCCGGGGGACATTGCTAGATTTTTCCCTTAAGCCTCAAGTGGTTCTCAGCACCAGGGTTCCCATGCTATGATTCCCGCACTAGGTGCTCCACCACCACCTCAACCAGCTAGGGGTGGAGGTCGAGGTACCATAGGTGGAGGCCAGACAGTTAAAGGTGGAGGTCATGCTATTAGAGGTAGAGGGCAGCCCGCAGTAGGTCGACCCAGAGATGTTCAAATTGGTGGGGCCCAAACCCGATGTTATGATATTCCTTCCAGACATGAGGCTGAGGCCTCCGATGCAGTCATTACAGGTATGGTTTCAGTTTGCAGCAGGGATGCTTCAGTTTTATTTGACCCGGGGTCCACATATTCCTACGTGTCCTCATATTTTCCTCCTTATCTGATTATGCCTCGTGATTCCCTGAGTACTTCTGTATATGTATCTACACCGGTGGCTGATTCTATTGTGGTAGATCGAGTCAACCATTCATGTATAGTGCTTATCGGTGGTCTAAGACCAGAGTAGATTTTCTACTCCTTGATATGGTCGATTGCGATGTTATTTTGGGGATGGATTGGTTGTCCCTCTATCATGCTATTTTGGACTGTCATGCCAAGACTGTGACCTTGGCCTTGCCGGGAGTGCCTCTATTGGAGTGGAGAGGGGCTCCTGGATATTCTTCTAGTAGGGTTATCTCATATATGAAAGCTCGACGCATGGTTAAGAAGGGGTGTTTATTTGGCTTATGTTCGTGATTCTAGTGCCGAGGTTCCTTCTATGGAGTCTGTGCCCATAGTCCGTGAGTTTCCAGAGGTATTCCCTGCAGACCTGCCGGGTATTCCACCCAAAAGGGATATTGAATTTTGCATTGATTAGGCTCCAGGCACTCAGCCCATTTCTATTCGTCCGTATCGTATGGCCCGCTAGAGTTAAAGGAGTTGAAAGAACAGTTGCAGGATTTGCTTGATAAAGGCTTCATTAATCCTAGTGTCTCGCCTTGGGGTGCGCCCGTGTTGGTTGTTAAGAAGAAGGATGGGTCGATGAGGATGTGTATAGATTATCGGCAATTGAACAAAGTTACAATCAAGAATAAGTATCCATTGACGCGGATCGATGATTTGTTTGATCAGCTTCAGGGTGCCAAGGTGTTTTTGAAGATCGATTTGAGATCCGACTACCATCATTTGAGGATTAGGGCATCCGATGTCACTAAGACAGCTTTTCGCACTCAGTACGGGCATTATCAGTTTTTAGTGATGTCATTCGGGTTGACAAATGCCCCAACAGCTTTTATGGACTTGATGAACCGAGTGTTTAGGCCTTATCTGGATTCCTTCGTGATTGTCTTCATTGATAATATTCTGATTTATTCACGCAGCTGAGAGGAGCACGGGCAGCACCTTCGAGTCGTTCTTCAGTCTTTGAAAGACAGTCAGTTGTATGCTAAATTTTCTAAGTGTGAGTTCTGGTTGAGTTCAGTTGCATTCCTGGGTCATGTTTTATCAGTAGAGGGTATCCAGGTGGACCCCAAGAAGATTTCAGCAGTCAAGGATTGGTCTAGGCCCACATCAGCTACACAGATTCGGAGTTTCTTGGGCTTAGCAGGATACTATTATCGGTTTGTGGAGGGCTTTTCATCTATTGCAGCCCCGATGACTAGGTTCACTCAGAAGGGTGCCCAGTTCAGGTGGTCAGATGAGTGTGAGGCGAGCTTTTAGAAGCTCAAGACAGCCTTGACCACGGCGCCGTTGTTGGTTTTGCCCTCAGGTTCATGGCCATATACTATGTATTGTGATGAATCTCGGGTTGGACTTGGTGCAGTGTTGATGCAGGATGGCAAGGTTATTGCATATGCTTCACGTCAGTTGAATATCCACGAGAGTAATTATCCAATTCATGATTTGGAGTTAACAGCCATTGTTCACACGCTGAAGATTTGGAGGCATTATTTATATGGCGTGTCTTGTGAGGTTTTCACGGATCACAAGAGTTTGCAATATTTGTTCAAGCAGAAGGAGTTGAATTTGAGGCAGAGGAGATGGTTAGAGATGTTGAAGGACTATGATATCACCATCTTATATCATCCGGGGAAGGCCAATGTGGTGGACGATTCTTTGAGTAGGAAGTCAGCAAGCATGGGTAGTCTTGCTTATATTCCGGTCGGAGAGAGGACGCTTCATTGGGATATTCAGGATTTAGCCAATCGATTCATAAGATTGGATGTTTCTGAGCTCAGCCGTATTCTAGGTTATACAATTGCTCGTTCTTTATTATTTGATCGTATTCGAGACCGGTAGTATAATGATCCTCATTTGTGTGTCCTCAGGGATACGGTCCGGCACGGGGATGCCAAGCAGGTTACAGTTTGTGATGATGGAGTTTTACGGATGCAGGGTCGTATTTGTGTACCCAATGTGGATGGACTTCGTGAGTTGATATTGTAGGAGGCCCATAGTTCTCGGTATTCCATTCATCCGGGCGCCGCAAAGATGTACCAGGATTTGCGGCAGCATTATTGGTGGCGGAGGATGAAGAAAGATATTGTGTCATATGTAGCATGGTGCTTGAACTGTCACCAAGTTAAGTACGAGCACCAGAGACCGGGTGGTTTGATACAGCAGATTGAGATTCACGAGTGGAAATGGGAGCGTATCAACATGGATTTCCTAGTTGGGCTCCCACAGACTCAGAGGAAGTTCGATGCGGTATGGTTCATTGTGGATAGGCTAACCAAGTCAGCGCATTTCATTCCTGTGGCAGTTTCCTATTCTACGGAGAGATTGGCAGAGATCTACGTTAGGGAGATTGTTCGTCTTCATGGTGTGCCCTCATCTATTATTTCTGACCGAGGTGCGTAGTTTACCTCGCATTTCTGGAGGGCAGTTCAGCGTGAGTTGGGAACGAGGGTTGAGTTAAGCACAACATTTCATCCTCAGATGGATGGACAGTCCGAGCGTACCATTCAGATTTTTGGAGGATATGCTACGAGCTTGTGTCATTGACTTTGGAGGCTCTTGGGATTAGTTCTTTCCATTACTGAGTTTTCCTACAACAACAGCTATCAGTCGAGCATTCAGATGGCTCCTTATGAGGCATTATTTGGTAGGCGGTGTCAGGATGCCTTGGATAAGGTTAAGATCATTCAGGATAGACTTCGTACAATGCAGTTCAGGTAGAAGAATTATGCCGACCGCGAAGTTCGTGATTTGGCATTCATGGTTGGGGAGCGGGTATTGCTTCGGGTATCGCCCATGAAGGGCGTGATGAGATTTGGGAAGAAGGGTAAGCTAAGCCCTAGATTCGTTGGACCATTTGAGATTCTTGACAGAGTGGGAGAGGTGGCCTACAAACTCTTGTTGCCACCGAATTAATCAGCTATGCATCCGGTGTCTCATGTATCTATCCTTCGGAAGTACCACGAGACCCAACCCATGTATTAGATTTCAACAGTGTCCAGTTGGACAAGGATTTGACCTATGAGGAGGAGTCGATCGCCATATTTGACCGGCAGGTTCTTCAGTTGAGATCAAAGAGTTATCCTTCGGTTCGTGTCTAATGGAGTGGTCAGCCTGCCGAGGCAGCTACCTAGGAGTCCGAGTCCGATATGTGGAGCCGATATCCCCATCTCTTTCTCGGATTTAGGTACTTTTCTATGTCCGTTCGAGGACGAATGGTTGTTTTAGAGATGGAGAATGTGATGACCCAAAAAGTCATCTCTCATTTTTTACAAGTCAAAATGGTGTTTCGAGGCCTTGAAAACCTCCTTTTACTTCACCACGTTTTGCAGTAGCCCGGGCGTATAGCCGGGAAGCTTTTATCTGAAAAACTGAGAAAAAGGCTAGTTTTGCCTTTAAAATTAAATTTAAGTTGACTTCGGTCAATATTTTGAGTAAATAGACTCGGACCCGGACCCTTGATTTGACGATCCTGGAGGGTCCGTAGGAAAATATGGGACTTGGGCGTATGCCCGGAATCGAATTCCGAGGTCCCAAGCCCGAGAAATGAATTTTTGAAAGAAATTATTTTACTGAAAATATAAGAGTTTTTGAAAATTTGTTTATATTTGAAATTTATGGTATCGGCCCGTATTTTGGTTCCGGAGCCCAGTGCAGGTTCAATATGATAATTACGATATGTCTGTAAGATTTGGTAAGGAACGGAGGTCGTTTGACGTGATTTGGACCCGTATATGTAAATTTTGAGACTTAGAAAGTTTTGATATTTTTCTTTGATTTCTATGCTCAATTCGTTGTTTAAGATGTTATTTTGGCGATTTGATTGCACGAGTAAGTCCGTAGGATTTTTTTAGGTTGTGTACATGTTTGGTTTGGAGCCCCGAGGGCTCGGGTGAGCTTCGGATAGGCGTCGGGGTGACTTTTACTTAGAAAATATAGTGTCTTGTGGTTGTTGCTGGTGTCCAGAAAATTTACCTTATGTGAACGCATGGGAATCCATGCGAACGCAATGCACACACGGGGAAGGGGGTGGGGTAACACTATGCGATTGCATAGTACATGGTGAGAATGCGGAGCATAGGGAAATTACTCTACGCGAACGCATAGAGTATAGGGGGGCCTGGGGCTGGGTAGCCTATAACACTGTGCGAACGCAGCTTGTGGCCCGTGAACGCGTAGGCCTGGGGGATTAAGCCTATGCAAACGCGGCCAAGGCTCGCGAACGCATAGAGTAAGTGTCTAGTCTTCTTAAAACAGTAGCAAAAACTGGCATTCTTCAAAAACTCATAACTTCTTCTTCCAAACTCCAAATTGGGTGATTTTTGAAAGGGGACTTCACTACAAATTCATAGGTATGTACTCTTAGACTCATTTTCTTCAATTTTCATTAACACCCATTAGATTTCTAGGCCAAAATCATGTTCTTAAGGGTAGAAAATTAGGGATTTGGGTAGAGTTAGTGCTTTTTGTATAATTGGAATTTAGACCTCGTTTTTGAGTCAGATTTAAAAACTAATTATATATTCGGGATCGTGGGTGAATGGGTGATCGGGTTTTGGTCCGAACCTCGTATTTTGAGCAAGCGGGCCCGAGGTCAAATTTTGACTTTTTGG
>MDKI01063190.1:0-30497 GCA_005239505.1 Nicotiana paniculata
CTGAGCTTACATCAATTGACTTACGATGTATTCTCACGTACGAAAACATGGGGTGTAACATTAGGATTTTGGATCGTGGCATTCATAATGGCGATTGTTTTTCCTTTGTTGAAATAACTTCACGTTTGATGCGATGCCGACAGTTTTGTTGAAATAACTGGAATTATTCGTGTTTTTTTTTTAAAAACTTTTATGTATAAAAAAATTAATTGAAAATTTTAAATGGTAGTTGTTGAGTAAAATAGGCCCAACTAAGAAAGTGGGAGGATTCTATTTTTTTAATAACAGCTACCCCAAAAAAGGGGAAGGAAATTTCGGAAAGCAAAAATCGTGGGAGGATTGGAACCAAAATCGTGAGAGTATTGGAAGGTTTTTAGATTTTTAAATTTAACTTTATTTTGCTGATTTTGGTGATTTGTAGTTTGAAGACAAAAACTCCAACTATCTTGGAGTGTTGTCCTAATTTTTTACATGTTTTAACATTGTGGGTATTCCCTTTGTCAGTCTAACATTGTTTTGCCTTTGTTATTCTATATAGATAGATCGTATCATAGTAACTGTCATGGGCGCTTTTCAATCATGCCCTATAACCCCTACCTCAGTTGGCGGACAACAACTGCACTGACATCACGTCGCCCTTCTAAGGAATATTAGGAAGGCGCCGCGTAATAGTTAGTATCAGAGCCTAGGCTCGACATCGGATGAGGGAACACATTGCCATTACCATCATTTCTGACCATGGTGAATCATGGGGACCGCATTGCGGCCGTTGCAGAGACGGTTTACGTATTACAACCCACCGTGGATACGGTTCTTGAACTAAGAACCAACCTAGTGCAAAGGTTAGACAACCTAGTCCGCAGAATGCTCCTGGCCGAAGTTGACATAGAAAATATCAGTCGCGATTCTAAAGGAGACTGGAAAATGGCAGCCACATAGGCAGCCAAATTTTTTGGTAAATTCGAGAGCCTCCAACATGAGCATGCCGAGGATTGAGCCTATAATGCACAAGAGACAGACAAGGTGACTGCCATGCAACAAACTATAGACAAGTTGACAGGCCAGCTCAATGTTGTTAATGCTACTTTACAAGGCCTGCTTCGAAGAGGTGAAAACCAAATCGGGGGTGCTTTAAACCTTGCCCCCGTGGCACAAAAACTGAAAATTCCTGAGCCAAAGCCATACAGTGGAGCTCGGAAAGCTAAAGAAGTGGAAAACTTCATCTTTGACATCGAGCAGTACTTCGATGTCGTGGGAGGCCTAGAAGAAGCTAAGAATGTAGCAGTTGCTGCCATGTATCTTCGGAGTGATGCTAAACTCTAGTGGAGGGTGAAGTACGAAGCCATCAGAGCCTGTGAGGATGCTTTGGAAACATGGGTAGAACTGAAGGCAGCCTACGCCTACAGTTCTTCCCTGAAAATGTTGAGTACAATGCAAGGAGAAAACTACGGGAACTCCGCCAAACCAAATTAGTACGGGATTACGTGCGAGAATTCTCCACGCTCATGCTGAACATACGTGGCATGGGGGACAAAGGCAAATTCTTCACATTCCTAGAAGGATTAAAACCTTATACCCGTATAGAGCTGCAAAGACAAAGCGTAGATACCCTACCTAAGGTAATCCAAGTAGCGGAATTCCTTGCGGACTATCAAGTGGAAACTCGGAAGGATAGGCCTCAACCACCTATCCGAGCGGGATACAAAGGGTCAGCGTAGCAATGGTAGCCCTAGCAGAAATGGGGGATATCAGAGTACAACCAAATCTTAGGCTCGTTCCTCATGCAGCAATAATGTTGTGTCAAACTACAATGATCAGGGGAGAAAACCCCATCCAGGATGTCGTCATTACGACCGGAAATATTGGAATAATGAAAGCCCACATGCACAGATGAACGCCCATCAAGCTTTTGATGATGGGACAGATGACGAAGCAGATGATGAAGGTAAACGGAAAGCACATTAGGGTAATGATAGACGCAGGTGCTAGCCACAACTACTTGGCCTCGACTTAGGTGGAGCGCCTTGGTATAGCGGTAGGAAAGGGCAGAGGTTGTGTCAAGGCTATCAACTCACCTCCTCAGCCAGTGGGTGGAATAGCCAAAGAAGTACCAGTGAAGCTTGGTCCTTATGAAGGAAAATTCAACTTGCGCGTGTTGATCATAGATGACTTCGAGTTGATAGTTGGGTTGGAATTCTCTAGGAAAACCAACAACATGCCCGTATCATATGTAGATATGCTATGATGATGGGAGAAAACGGGGCTAAGCCTGCATTATCCCGTCCATGCCCATGAAGATGGCCACTAAGAACATCTCGACCTTGTAGTTGAAGAAGGGAGTCAAAAGATATGAACCTACATTCCTGGCTACCCTATGCGTTGAAGATGTAGAACGCTCATCGGGTCCCATTCCTACACCCCTGAAGGAGCTGCTACTGGAGTTTGAAGACGTCATGACACAGGATATGCCAAAGCGACTCCCACCTAGGCACATTTTGGACCATGAGACTGAGTTGGTTCGGGTGCAAAACCACCCACCGAGGCGCCTTATAGAATGTCACAACCCAAACTCACCGAGCTTCGGAGGCAGATGACAAAAATTCTGGACACACGGATCATTGCGCCCTCCAATTCCCCATATGGGTCCCCTGTTCTATTCCAAAAGAAACATGATGGTAGTCTACGACTTTGTGTAGATTATCAGGCTCTAAAAAAAATTGAAGAACAAGTACCCTATTCCCCTCATGGCAGACTTGTTCGATAGATTAGGTGGTGCGACAGTGTTCACAAAAATATATCTGAAGACAAGGTATTGGCAAGTTCGGAATACTGAGGGTGATGAACACAAAATGACCTGTGTGACAAGATATAGGTCGTTCGACTTCCTGGTTATGACGTTCGGCTTGACTATTGCTCCAGCCACATTTTGCACCCTGATGGACCAAGTCTTTTGAGAGTAAATTATGAATTTGTGGTGGTCTACTTGGATGACATTGTGGCTTATAGTCAAATACTGGAGGAACACCTGGAGCACTTGCGGAAGGTCCTAGCCTAATTGCGGGAGCACAAATTATATGCGAAGCTATCCAAGTGCTCCTTTGCTAAAAAATATATTGACTTCCACGTACATGTCATTGAGGAAGGGTGGATCAAGATGGACCAAAAAAAGATTCAAGTTATCACAAATTGGACGTCGCCCAAGGATATCCACGCCTTGAGGGCATTCCTTTGCCTATAAAATTTCTATCGGTGCTTTGTGGAAAATTCTCCCTCATCGCAGTGCTAATGATAGAACTTCTCAAGAAGGTCACGTCTTGGGATTGGGGACCCAGGCGAGCGGAGGCCTTCAACACATTAAAAGAGGTTATGTCTAGTATCCCATCTTGGCCCTCCCTAATTTGGCCATGTCATTCGAGGTACAAATCTTCCGACTATGCTCTTGGCGGAGTCTTACTACAAGAAGGGCATCCTGTAGCGTACGAGAGCCAAAAGCTGAAGGATGTAGAGCGGCGCTATGCTGCCCATTGGCTGTCTTTCATTACTTATGCCTTTGGAGGCACTATCTACTAGGAAACTCGTTCATGGTCAAGACAGGCAACACATATGTTAGCCATTTCATGACCCATCCGAAGATGAATGGCCCCCAGTGGCAGGAACACCTAGCGTAATTTTACTTCAACATGGAATACTGAAGTGGGAAGGCTAATTATGCTGCTGATGTGCTCAGTCGAAGAACTGACCTAGCATCGGTGTGCCTACTCGCCACCCTAAGGAGGAGCGAAGTAGCCACCACCATAAAAGACCAGATACAAGATCTACTCATCAGGGATCCTGCTGCACAGTATTTGGTTGATCTGGTAGGACAGGGAAAAACTCGCTCATTCTACATGGAAGATGGTTTCTTGAAAGTGAAAGGGAATCAAACTTATTTTCCTAAAGAAGGTAATCTGCAAAGGGCTCTTCTGGCGGAATGTCATGATACTTTATGAGCCGGCTATCCCGGTGAAGAACGCACCATGGCATTACTTCGTCGTGCATATTATTGGCCTCAAATGGCCGATGACGTTGCTTAATATGTGAGGACTTATCTAGTATGCCAGAAGGAGAAGTAAGACTTCTTGACACAAGTAGGACTCTTGGAACCATTAGCTATCCCAAAGAGACCCTAGGAAGGTGTTTCCCTAGATTTCATCACTGGATTGCCCAAGGCCAGAGATCTCACAACTATCTTGGTTGTGGTGGATCAGTTTTCCAAGTATGCCACTTTTATATCAGCCCCACAATATATATCAATAGAAGATACAACTTGACTCTTCTTCTCTCATGTTTTCAAATATTGGGGCCTGCCCAAAGACATCGTTAGTGATCGCAACTCACGCTTCACTAGTAACTTTTGGACCCAACTATTTAAGTGCCTCGGGTCAAAATTGAGTCACAACTCAAGTTTTCATCTGCAATCTGATGGCCAGACGGAGAGGTTCAATAGTATGTTGGAGGAATATCTCCGCCACTTTGTAACCGAATCGCAGAAGAATTGGGTGAAGCTTCTGGATGCTGCTCAACTGTTTTTAATTCACAAAAGATCTATAGTACAAACAAAAGCGCTTTTGAAATTGTTATCGGACAACAACTTCTACTCCCACACACCATGAATGCACCTAAAATGTAAAAATCTCCTCGAGCTGCTAGCTTCTCAAAAGAATGGAAGGAAAATTTGGAGAAAGTGCAGAGCTATCTTGTCAAAGCCCAAAAGTGGATAAAGAGGCATGTTGATCAAAATTTTTGCTTCATTGAATACCAAGTAGGAGACAAAGTTATGGTCAAAATCCCAAAGCGGTACTTTTTTGTAGGGTTCCATGACCCTCGCCTATTGCAAAAATACATTGGACCCTTGTCTATTGAAAGGCACATTGGGAAAGTTGCATACCAGGTGGATACCCCAGCTTGGTGGAAAATTTATCACGTCTTCCATGTAAGCCTTGTGAAACCTTTTCGGTAAGATACGGAGGATCCTTCATGGAGCCAACTCACAAAACCCAGTATTCGAGGCCCCAATTCAATCAAGAAAAGGCATGTTGAAGATATTCTTGATGATCGGGTGATTCACGCCTCAAGGAAGGATCACCAAGAGTTCTTGGTGAAATTTCAGGGTTGTGATGCAAAGGAGAATACTTGGGAGAGGGGAACAAACCTCAAAGACTACAAGAGCCTAATTGATGATTATGGCGTCGAGGACGTTGCCAATTCTGGTAGGGGAGAAAGTCATGGGCGACTTTACAGCCATGCCCCATGACCTCTTGGGCGCACCCCGTAGCATCCTGGCAAGCCTCCAAATGCCTAGCACCACAGACAACCCTGTGGTCTTGGTTGCTCCAAGTTACAAGAGCACATGTGCCTTTGTCGCCCCACCGATATCCCTCGCCAATACCCAGCCGTAGGCAGATGCCAATTGCGTTGCACGCGCAGACAACACCACGCGTGCAGATCGTGATGCCAAAGACAAGGTTGCTGACAACGGACCTGTTTCTACCTTGTAGAAAACTAAGTCCTTTTCATTATAAATATAGAGTAGTTTTATTCCATGAGCTTCCATTATGTTTCTCTAGCTTAGTTAGGTCTAGTCTTGTACCTTTGGTTTTTTTTTTTAAAGCACTATTTGGTGGGGATCAAGCAATCAAACAATTCTCTATACTGGTGTCTCTCCCCCTCGACACCGCGTTGACTTTCTGTAATAGCTTTCATTAATGAAATCAAGCTTTCTTTCAATTCTCATTTTTGTTCTCTCAATTTCTATTGACATTGGTTTTCCTGGACGGCACTGACAATCTCGTCTAGTGTATAAAGGGAACCTCATTTGGCGAAAAGCAACTGCACCATCAGTTGCTTAGCCTTACGTCGCCCTTCCTAGGAATCTCAGGAAGGTGTCGTGTAACATAACACGTGTTGCATATGTTTTTAATAACATACCATTGAAATTTTTGAGGTGAAAATGCACATTTTGATTTGCTATTCCACTTTCTAAACTCAGACTAAACATTGGGCCTTGATGTCTAACATTTAGTGTTGTACATTGAAAGAGGGGAAATTATTGCCCTTTTTAAATTTTGCATTATAGTCCACTAGTTTACTAGTTAGTCGATTATTAATTAGTGCATGAGTATAAGCGGATACTAAATACAAAGTGAAATATGTAGAAAATTAAATGACACATGATGTTTTTATATAGTTTTGAATTCAATGTGAATCCTAGTCCCATCCCCTTGGGTTGCAAAAAGGTTCTCTCTTCAAAACTTCTTGATATTTTGAATACACTTTTTTTTATGAGCTTCCTACGCACACATAAATTGTTTTCTTATTCTATGTAAACTCACAATTCCTTTTTATACAATGCCTCACCAATAATTTTCTCTCTGTCTCTCTCTCTACTCTTTGGTTGTTAAACAATAAATCAAACTGAATTACAATGTTTTCTAAGAGTAGTACAAAGAGCATGAAGTTGGTCAGATGAAAGTATGTTCCATTATTCTTGGTCTTCGAATATATATAACTTCAGTGAGGATTGTTTATGGATCTTGATTGATGCAGATGTTCAGAGATGGTCAACCCAAAGGTATTGATCCATGGAATGAATTTTGATAGACGATTCTTTCCAAGAATATATGTAGAGCTTTGCAGAATCTTTTTCTTGATACATGCTTGAGGATTGAATGTTTTCCTTTTGAAGGCTTGATTAATAACTCATGCGGATATCCATATTTGATTGATCCCTTGAGGGAATATGTTTGATTCTTTTTCCTTAATTTTTGGAGTAGATTTAGGATCTTCTTTGTTACACCCCCATATTTTCGTATGTAAGAGTAAATCGCAAGTCAATTGATGTAAGCTTAGAAATGAGAAAAACTTTGAAAGTACCTTAAG
Source organism: Nicotiana paniculata (assembly GCA_005239505.1). Lineage (NCBI taxonomy): Eukaryota > Viridiplantae > Streptophyta > Magnoliopsida > Solanales > Solanaceae > Nicotiana > Nicotiana paniculata. The sequence goes on from MDKI01063190.1 coordinate 6,919, forward strand.
AAAAGTAATAATACTACCATCGAGGTTAAAAACATTTAAGATCATGAATAACAAGTTCCAAGATGGTTGGAAGGATTAGAAGCTAAACAAATTGAAGAAAATAAGTTACGTCAAAATTCGATGTCACAACCCCAAATCCTAACGGGCCGTGATGCCGCCTATCATGGAACTAGGCTAGCCAACCATTTCAGACTATCAATATATATATCATAATTTCTCTAAATTTAGCAGGTTTTAAAAATAGAAGAATGAGATGAAAAAAATACCTTCCCCAAAACCTGGAGTCAACTGTCATGAGCATCTAAGACTGAAAAATACAATGTGCAACATAGTGGCTTGCTACAACAAAAGTCTGAGTTACAAAAGACCAAAAGAAACTATGATCTGAGGGAAGGAAAGAAGGTGAGCTGGGGACACTGAACAGCTACCTCAATCCTCGAACAACTCCAAGCTCGTCCGGAAATCAACTAGTGAGATGGTCTGGTAGCTGGATCTGCACACAGAGGTGCAGTGAGTAATGTGAGTGCGCCAACTCAGTAAGTAATCAAAGTAACTAAAAATTTGAGTGTAATGACGAGCATTTATAAATTATGTAAATCCATATAATGAATAATAAGGGAAATGAATAAATCAAGTCAGGAATCTACAATTCCGAATATTTCATAAAACTCCAGTTTCCATTTAAAATCTCGTATAAAAACATTTATCATCAGAGGCTCAGTGTAAAGAAGAGTGAAAACAACATTTTCATAAAATATAAGCCCCTCAGGAACAGTATCACTCACACTAAAGCCTCTTGGGCAAGCCTCTCAGTCACTCGTGGCTCCACTATTAGTATCTCATGCTCTCACTTAATACTCGTACTCAGCAAGTACCCTAAAATCACGCAACTGCTGCGGGGGCAGCCCGCTCCACTTATATATAACATACGTTGCGACGTGCAGCGCGATCCATATAATAATCGACTGCGTGCTCACTGGGGGTGTACAAACTCCTGGAGGGGCTCCTCCAGCCCAAGCGCTATATCTGTTGCGGCGTATAGCCCGATCCAATATGTATATTGCTGCGGCATGCAGCCCGATCCATATATAACATATATTGTTGCAGTGTGCAACCCGGTCCATATATATATAATCTATATTGTTGTGGCGTGCAGCCCGACCCACATGTAATACATAACATATATATTGTTGCGGCATGCAACCCGTCCCATAACTACCCTCACATACTCGACGTTCGGCCTAACACATGTATATTGCTGCAGCGTGCAGCCCGATCCGTAGTTGTCCTCACATACTCAGCTCTCGGCCTGACTCACTCACCCTCACAAGCCACTTGGGCAAATTCATCTCAACTCACGGGACTCAGCCCAAAAATACTTTTTAGAGTTTTAAAAGCAGTGTGATAACAGCGAAAATAACAACAAGTAGGAAACATGACTGAGTCCACAGATGTTCTATCAGGATAGTATTAGAATAGTGTTAAAGTACCTCTGGGGTCGAAATAGGACATCACAAGACCCCAATCATGGCTCACAGCCCATAAACTAGTATAAATTTCTAAAATGCAGGATATCATAAGGTTTCAAATCGAATACAAGGCTTAATACTCGCTACGGGACAGACCAAGTCACAATCCCTATCAGTGCACGCCCCCACGCTCGTCACCTAGCATGTGTGTCACCTCATTTACCAAAACAATACCAAATCACGGGGTGTCACACCCTCAGGTTTAGAGTTACATTCGTTACTTACCTCAAGACAGCCCAAAAGCTACTCCGCGATGTGCTGGCCCCTCAAATTGGCTCCCAAATGGTCCGAGTCTAACCAAAATCATATTAACATCATCAATATACGCTAACGGAAGAAAATCCCAAATCGAAAGGTACAAATTTTAGCACAATTCTCGAAATCTGGCCAAACTCGAGCCCCGAGCCCACGTCTCGAAATTCGATAAAAATCACAAAACTAGAATCCTCATTCCCTTACGAGACTACCCATAAAAAATTTACCAAAATCCAACCTCAATTGCCCACTCAAAACACCAAAAGAATATTCAAAATTTTCTTCTCATTTTTCCCAACTTTCCTACTTCAATTCCTCAAATTGCATGGTGGAAATCAAGAAAAATTCATGAAATGGAACCAAAAATGATTGAAGAACACTTACCATAAGAACCCCATTGAAAAGCTCGTCCAAAATCTCCTTCCCCCTAGCTCTCTAATGAAAATATTGAGTTATGGCCTAGAATCCCCGAATTTAGAACTTAAAATTGTTCTGCCCGGGCCTCTTTCTTCACTGCGATCACAGAAACTCCCACGGGATTAATTTTTCTGCCCCATCAAATTACACTACGCGATCGGGATTCAACCGGACATAAACCCATGCGATCGCGAATCATTCTACGTGATCGCGAAGAACAACGATTCAGCCCCCACGTGCCCTTTCAACTCTATGCGATCACGACCTCCACCTCGTGATCACATATAACAAGAATCATGCCATCCCCAGCTAGGACGACGTGATCGCAATTATCCTCTCGTGATCGCATAGAAGCAAACCAAAAACTCACACCAGCAAAATCTGTCCAATTTTTAAGCCTAAGAGTTGGTCCGTTAACCACCCGAAACACACCCGAGGCTCTCGGGACCTCAACCAAACATACCAACATATCCCATAACATCATTCACACTTAGCTAAGTCTTCGAAACACAAAAACCAACGCAAAAATACCAAAATCACATCAAATTCAAGCCTATGAACTTTGAAACCTCTAAATTTCGCCAATGATGCCGAAACCAACCAAAACACATCTGATTGAACTGAAATTTTGCACACATATCTGAAATGACACTACGAACCTGCTCCAGCTTCCGAAATCCCATTCCGACCCTCATATCCTATTTTCCACTACCGGCCTGAAATCGCCAAAAACTTACTTTCGCCAATTCAAGCCTAATTCTACACTGGACATCAAAACTTCATTCCAAATACACTCCTAAGTCTCAAATCACCTAATGAAGCTATCCGAGCCATAAAATCTGCATTCCGAGGTCGTTCACCAATAAGTCAACTTCCAGTTGACTTTTTTTAACTATTAAGCTAATTTAAGAGACTAAGTGTCTCAGCTCTCACCATGACCACTCCAAAATCGAACCAACCGACCCAAAAAAACATAAATAGGCTAAACAACCTATGATAAAGCAGAAACGGGGGAAACAGGGCTAATCTTACGGAACGACTGGTCGGGTCGTCACAGTCCACAAGTTAGGAATGTTATAATATGTACTTTTAGGATGAGACTAGAGTGATTAATATGATAAGGAGGTTATGTTATGAGTTATTTTAATTGTATCATAGTCGTGTGTTATGTTTTGAAGTCAATCCAGTTGTGGAGCAAAAGTTGTCAAAGGTCATCCCAAGTTACATTCATAAATGTGCTAAAATTAGGTCAAATGTAGCTAAGCTTTTCTTCCAGTATGCACGGAATTACAAGATTATCCACCTACTAAATTAAAAATCTATGAGCCTAGTTTCTAATGAATTAAATCGTTCATCAATACGACATCGGAGTAGAGAGTATTTGCATTTTCTCGAGACTTTGCAGACTGCATAGGTGACAAGTAGGTGGGTCATCTACTTGCTTAAATGAAAGAACCAAATATATCCAAAAAAGGGCTAGTTGGGGTCGGCAAATATCCCTTTAAAGGGATGATTTCCTTCATATATTCCACTCATAATAGAGAAAAAAATCAGAGATACACCCTGCAAACTTCTCCCAAAAATTCAACACATAATCCTATATGATTTTCTCTTCTTTTCAAGTTCTAGTTGGAGATAAACCTAAGAGTTGAAGAACCAAGATAGGATCCTAGATATTCACCAAATAAGGTAAGTTAATTTCTCTGTTTCATCTATTTTTTTGCTGTAAAAGTAGAGAAAGTTCAATAATTGTAAGAAGTCACGGGATTTTGGAAGAGAAAGGGTGTGGAGAAATACCACATAATGGCGGAATGGTGGGTTGGTCATTCATCGTTACATTTCCCGGTTAGTTGACACCACAATGGTTGTCGTTTTTATGTATGAACTGATTGGGTGTGTGGACTATTTTGTGGTATTTTGTGATGGAAATAAGGTTTGAAATAATGTATCTAGGTTGTTATTGTTGTGCTCTTGATGTTGTTAGTATTATGTCTAACTGGGAGGAAGTAAAGATTATAGGGGAGATAATGCACGTTTTATTACAAAATAAGCTTGTCGTTTGTTGTGCGATAGTCATACCTTCTGTAACTTAATGATAGTATTATTATTGTTGTTGTAGACTACGGTGCGACGAGACGAGTTCAACCTAGTTATTAGATAGATTGTGAAACCGTATGTTAAGGCTAAACCTTTTCTTCATTTTGGCATGATCTTGTAACTACATGTTTTTGATAACAACACATAGAGAGACGTTCGTACTCTTGAATTTATGTACATTTTCCTAGTCTTATAATTTATAGTATTCTCCCTTATTGGGACTTTATATTCAGTTAATTATTGTCTTCTTACAGTAAAGAGAGCAGATGGTCTCTCTCTCTCTCTCTCTCTCTCTCTCTCTCTTTCTCTCTCTCTCTCTCTCTCTATATATATATATATATATTGTAATATTTTCACCACCATCGAGGTATAATCGGTGGGCAAACCCCTATCGGGCAACCTTAGATCAAATGGTAAGTTATATACCAAGCCTACTTGGCCGAGCGCCTATGAGGCCAGGATGGCCAAGATACTAATCCTAGTATGGATGAGCACCTATAAGTGAGCCTACTACAGCATAGCAGTTACATGTACCGAGCCTTATAAAATCGAAATACTATTTTACTTACTATATTGAGAGAGTTGAGTCAGTAGTAGCAGATAAGTATATCTTCAGATCACCTTTGACTCCCAGTAACTTTCAGTTATTATATTATTAGTCCACTTCTATCTTTCAGTTATTCTGGTGACTTACATACTCGGTAAATTATTTCATACTAACGTCCCTTTTACCGGGGACGCTGCACTTCATGCCTGCAGGTCCTGATAGAAAACTGGTTAGGACTTCCCAGTAGACAGAGTCAAACATCAGTTTTGTTTGTAATATCCACTTCCTCGGAGTTACCGGGTCTAAACCTTGGAGTCCATTTTATATATATAGGTTTGGTGGGTAGCTCGAGGCCCTATCCCGACCATGATACAACTCAGTTATCTCTAGAGACTTATAGGCGAGTTCTGTATATTTATTTATCAGTATTGTGGCCTTGCCAGCCTTGTGTATATGTTCAGTTTGGTATTGCTGGTTGGAGACATTCATGGCGGCCTTGTCGGCCTGCACGATTATGTATATAAGATTTTAGGTATATTTACCCCTTAAATGAGAAAGATATTATTTGTAGATGATTTAGAATATGGCCTCATCGGCCTTGATTGATATTGTCAGTTTGCAGGTAGGCCTAGGTTGAGGGTTATCCCTCCAGAGTTTATAGTTTTAGAGTGGTACGCTCCGGCCGAGTATGTGATAAGTGTAGATTTTGACTACTTATTAGTATCTTTTTGCTTTTGTTTTATTATGAGAGTATTTATTTATGTTCCCAAAACTAATAAAAGTGTGAAAATTGCAGGAATGTTAGAAGTTTGCGCTCCCATGATGAAATCCGACTCAAAAAGGAGTATTCCGACTCAAAAGGCAAGAAGGGACGCAGAACATAAGAAGTGCGGTCTGCAAAAGGATTTCTCTGGCCGCAGAAGATTGCGGACCACAGAATCCCATTTGCAGCCGCACAACAAGTGAAAGAGCCCAATAGAGTTTTAGCCGGTGTGCGGTCACAGAACAAGGTATGAACTGACAAATGATTCAAAGTTCAGAGAGTATGAAAAAGACCAAGACCTGAAGCCTTACTGAAGTACGGACAACACAAGAATTGTGCGGTCGCAGAAGATGTTGTGTAGCCACAATCCAAAATTGTACGGCTGCAGAATCCAACACCCTGCCAGCTGAAGCAATGTGCAGATAGCACATGGAATTGTGCGGCCGCAGAACCTCCCGAGGGGCATTTTTCTTAGCGAATTTTGGGCCACTATAAATAGACGAGATTCACATTTTAGGTCAAGTTTCGAAGTTTGAGTTGTTGTAGTTGTTGTATTTTGTTGTTTTAGAAAGTTGGTGACTATTTTAGGATTTAAACATCATATTTTATCATTTTAATCTTAGATTATGAGTTTAATTAGTATTTCTTCTTTGTTTTATTCATTTCTCACTATGAGTAGCTAGATTCTTACTAGGATTATGACCCAACCCTAGTATGTAAACCTTATGTGATATTTAATTTAATGCTTGTTTCTTATTGTGTGTTGATTAATTGGCATAGTTTATGCTTCAATTTAGAATTAATGGTTGCAAATATTGATTTATGCATTTTTTTACTTGGTCTCTACTTGAGGAAGAGGGACCTAATTTAGGATAACTTAGCTAACAAGGAATTAGGCTAATTGAGGGTTTGATTAGCCTAATTAAAGGGTTCAAAGTAGAGATAGTGTGAACCCGATTTGAGCACATATCAACCATTTAGTTTGATACCCGGTTGGGCTTGAGAAAGCCAAATTGGGCAAAATCACTCTATGACCGAGAGGTATTGAGTTGGTAACGTAGAGTGGAGAGCTATAATAAACCCCAATCAACAAATAAGAGTTAATATTTTTAACCTATTAGGCGAATACCTAGGTTATGGTCACATCCTTAGGCTTTTTAACTATTTTGAAAAACACCAAAAATAATCTTTCGATTTCTAGTTTCTTCTCTTAGGTTATAATTGTTAGAGTAAAATTAGAATTAGAAATCAAAACTATTTGTTTGGAAGTGCAATTAGTTGTTCCCTTTGCTTTCGTCAAATATATACCCCTAACAAACATAATAGCTCCCTGTGAAAATCGACCCCGACTCTTGCTGGGTACTATTCTTCCAATGACCGTTTTAACTCACTATTGAGTGCGGATTGGACGTGGATAAATTTTTGGCGGACTTGTCGGGGAGTTAAAATGGTGTTAGTTATATATTTGGATTTATTTTTGGAATATCTTCTTTTCCTTCCGTGTTACTAACTTGTGTGAGAAATTTTAGGTACAACCATGGCGAACAATGAGCTCGGAAATTTACCTTTGGGGGACGAGAAGGTACCTCAGATCCACAAGCCAATCGGAGAGGCCGGGTACCTCATGACAATGTGCATGTTCCACCCCCGCATCCACCACGAGCGGCTCCACACCGAATAATATCCAATGAAGGTTATGCTAGTGGAATAGTACCTCCCCGTATTAGGGCGGGAAATTCCATATAAGAAATGTGATGCTCACTTTGCTTGAGAAACATGGTTTCTTTACCATGCTTATAAACATTTGAAGGGGGTTTTGAATACTTGTTGGGGGAGCAAGCAAACTAATGTCTCCGAGGATGCATTGAGGCTAAGGTTTTTTCCCTTCTCTCTATGGGGGAAAGCTTTAGATTGGTTGGAACGATTGTTGAACAATTCAATTCACACTTAGGATGAGTTGGCGGAAAAATTCATTGCTAAGTTTTTCTCTCCCCAACACATGGCTACACTTTGAGATGAGATCTTGGCATTCAAGCAAGAGCTGAATAAACCACTACACCAGATATGGGAGCACTATAGAACTATGGTTAAGGAATGTCCCAACAACGATATAACGGAAAATGTGATTCAAAAACCTTCTATCGTGGGATTAACACAACCAAACAATGTGTAGCGAATCAACTAGTCGGTGGGAACTTTATGACTATGCCTTATGCGGAGGCTTATGAGATTTGGATGAGATGGCGGAAACGTTGTCGGCTTGGAAATTCGGGACCAATGTTCCACAAGGTGACCCGAATATGATCCACCTTCACAAAAAATTGTAAGACCATAGGCAAGCAATTGTCGAATTGACAACTACCATGACTCAACCAGCAAAAGCCCAACTAAATCAAGTGCAAGATCCCAAGATGGTCAATGCTATAGAGGGAGTGAGCATGATGGTAAGAAGAAGGAGGACCAAAGGTCCACAAGTACAAAGTCGAGTAGAGAACTATGTGCAAGAAGATGGTGGTTTTAAATAAGATGATTCCTACAATAAAAAAGAGGAGCAAGTGCAATATGTGAATGATTTTGAAGGGCAAATAAACAACTTCCAAGTCCCAAGCCAACAACAATAGTGACCACAAAACAATCAAGGCAACTGGAATTCCAACAATCAAGGTAATTGGAGTGGAGGAAACAATCAAGGGAATTGTCATAACAATGACAACGAAGGAAATTGGGGAGGTAACAATCAAGGAGGATGGAAAAACAATCAAGGAAACTGGGGATCGGGTTTTCAAAGGCCCTGAATGTTCCAACAACCAAGCAATCCACCTCCTTATCCTTCCCATGGTTCGAGTTTTTCAAACAATGACATGGAGCGTATTGAAAATATGTTCAAGAAAATGATGGAAAATAATGTTGATTTGGATGCCCAACTTGCCTCACATAACACATCATCTGCAACCTAGAAGTTCAAATGTGGAAAGTCTCTCAAGCTCTAAATTCTCATCTTAAGGGGGAACTACCAAGTGAAATGGTGGTAAACCCAAAGGGTGGTAACAATACGGGGCGTACTATGGCAGTTATCACAAGAAGTGGAAGATGCAGGAATGCACCCACCTCAAGTCAAAGGCAACTTATTTATGATGATCAAGTGATGCAAGAAGAAGAGATCCCGAACAATGTGGTGCAACCTAGTGATGAAGTTTGGATTGTTATTGATGATAGTTTGGAAGAGACTCAAGAGGAGGTGAACCTGTCTAGGAAACATATCCTTGACATATCGGAGCCGATAGTGCAAAAGGCTAAGGCGCCATTGCCTAAGCCTCGACCTTCATACCCTCAAAGACTTGCCAAGCAAAATGGTGATAAATTCAAGAAGCTCATTAAAATTATGAAGAGTCTTTCAATAAATGAGCCATTAGTTGAAGCTTTAGAACAAATGCCTGGTTATCAAAAGTTTATGAAGGATCTTATGACAAAGAAGCAGTCAATGAATTTTGAAACCATCAAAGTCACTCATCAAGTAAGTGCAATTGTACATTCAATGTCTCCTAAGTTGCAGGATCCCAGTGCTTTCAGGATTCCTTGTACAATATGAAGTGTTGAGTTTGCTAAAGCTCTTTGTGATCTTGGGGAGAGTATAAATTTGACACCCTATTCGATTTTCAAGACTTTGGGAATTGGGAAACCAAGACCCACCTCTATGAGATTGCAAATCATCGATCGTACCATGAAAAGGTCATTGGGTGTGATTGAAGATGTTTGGTCCGTGCTGATAAATCCATTCTCCCGGCTGATTTTGTCATTCTAGATTGTGAGGTAGACTATGCCAGTTATTCTTGAGAGACCCTTCCTTGCTACGGGAAAGGATCTTTGTGATGTTGAACCCGGAGAACTCACCTTCCGGGTTGGTGATGAAAGAGTGGTATTTCATGTATGTAAGTCCATGCAGTAACCAAATAGCAATAATGTGTGTTCTTTTTGGACTTGGTGATCATGTTATTGTTGATGAAACAAGTGCTACAATAAATGTTGGTGATATGTTGGAGGCTGTCTTGCTCAACTTTGATGATGACGGGATGGATGGCTTCATGAAATGTGTGAACTCTTTGCAAGGAATAGGGTTGTACAACTATGCTCCTTGGAAATTATCCTTGGATCTTGAAAATATGATACCTCCTCCTACAAAGCCTTCTATTGAAGAGCCTCCTACCTTGGATTTGAAGCCATTCCCTCCACATCTTTGGTATGAAGTTCTTTGCTCTTGCTCTACTTTACTAGTTATTATTTCCTCTTATTTGACTAACATGCAGGTAGATTCCACATTGGTGGTGCTGCAAAAGAGGAAGAAGGCTATTGGGTGGACCATGGCAGATATTCTAGGGATAAGCCCCTCCTTTTTCATGCATATTATCAAGTTGGAGGATGGCGCCAAACCATCTATTAAACATCAAAGGAGACTCAATGAGGTTGTGCAAGAAGTTTTCAAGAAGGATATTATCAAGTGGTTGGATGTCGGGATTGTCTACCCCATCTTTGATAGTTCATGGACTTCTCCGGTTCAATGTGTCCCAAAGAAGGGAGCATGGCGGTGGTCAACAATGACAAGAATGAGTTGATTCCCACTAGAACAATGATCGGTTGGAGGGTGTGTATGGACTATCGCAAGCTCAACAAAGTCATAAGAAAATATCACTTTCCACTTCCTTTCTTAGATAAAATGCTTGATAGATTGGAAAGCCATGCTTTCTATATCTCTCTTGATGGGTACTCGGGCTGCAACCGAATTCTCATTGCTCCGGAAGATCAAGAGAAAACAACCTCTATATGACCCTATGGTACTTTTGCTTTCAAGCGTATGCCATTTGGTTTGTGTAATGAACCAGAGACTTTTCAAAGGTGTATGATGGCTATATTCACGGACATGGTGGAGGACTACCTTGAAGTTTTCATGGATGGCTTCTCGGTGGTTGGAGACTCTTTTGATGATTGTCTTGAAAATTTGGACAAAGTGTTGGATAGATGTGAAGAAAGAAATTTGGTGCTCAATTGGGAGAAATTCCATTTGATGGTCGAGGAAGGTATTTTCCTTGGCAAAAAAATCTCAAGGAATGGAATTGAAGTTGAGAAGCCAAAGCGTAACACCCCAGAAAACTTTGAAGTGTTTTAAGACCATTAAGAAGATTGACGGATGCTAATTATAGTAATTCGGGTATGAACATGACTAATAATATGAACGATATCAATTTATCATGATAATATATGCATGCGATGCATTAATTATGGTTATCTAAGAAGAGCCCTAAGGCTATGTCAATTTGGAAATTATATGACGGGGAAAGTTTCAAGTAAGTTCACACAAGACCTAACTTCAATAGAGCATAAACCTCAAGTTATGAATATTTATACGGTGTATGAGCTCTCCAATGAAAGTTCAATGTTTCTAGTTGCTAATGCTTTAAACCGTTCGTCATTTGGATACTTATACAATGAGTTATAGACTTTTTATCAAAAGGTAGTAGTGCAGCTACGCGGTTGCGTAGCCAATTACAAATTTCAGCCAAGGGAAGTTCCCATGCGTAGATTTCATGCGTAGGATACGCAGCTTCAGGGGTCATTTTAAGGGGCTTAAAACGTGGGTTTAGAGAGAGAATGTGTTAGTTCTTCAACTTGGAACTATTTTCTAGAGAGAAGGAGGAGCCCTTCCACCATGGTTACACTTCAAGGTAAGTTATTTTGGTACAAGGATGATTATATAATATCATTTAATGAAAACACTAACATTGTTATGGATCAAAATTAATAGGAAATGGATTGAATCTTCAAAAATATGAAAAATAGGAAAGATAGATTCTTTCACCACGAGGTAACCCCTTCACTTGAGCTTCAAATATATGTCATATTGGAGTATGGGTAGCATGTTTATGAGTTTTATTTGAATTTGTAATGAGATATTGTATGAACCCTAAGGGTGAGTCTTGAGAATGTCATTTTGGATAAAGAAGAAGATGTATAGTGATGCATTGATATAAATAGAATTTTTTTGAGTTTATAATTATTCCAATAGACTTGATAACTTAACTAAAGAATGAATTGAATTGGGAATCACCATTTAGATAAAAAAACAACACTAGTTCTTGAAATGGGTGTTCTTGAACCTAGGGTTTTGTTGGAGAAGGCAATGATTAATGACTAGATGATGTTGGATAATTAATGTAGTGTCAATAATAAATCCAAATGAGTATTAAATGATAATAATGGAATTGAATAGGCTAATGGTTGAACTTATTGGATAATTTGGGATGGTTGGAGGCTTGTTGTCAAATTGTGAAGTCCAAATGGATATTTATGAACCTTTTCATATTTGTTTTGATGTAGTTGTGATATCTAATGGTAGATATTGATTTGTGGGCATATTTGGGCATTTCAATAAATTGGAGCATTGTAGTATTTTTTTGGAGCTTGAAGTTTGGGGTAAGTTGATTAAGACTTACTCTTCTTGAGGGATTCCCTTTAAAAGCATGTCTTAAGTTGATAAATTATATTATTTGTAAATGTACATCCGTACTTGTGGGAAAAAGCAGAAAAGATGTCACCATATGTTTCTAAATTGTTGCTTATGGAGTGTCATGCAATTTTACAAAAATCTTGTTTTCAAAACTTGTTGGCAAAATGACACTTAAAGAAATTCTTATAAGTTCTATTAAAACTTATTTATTGATAGAGCATAAAATGTTGAGTGCTAAATATGTATTTTCCTGGAAAAGTTTATCTTTTGAAATTTCAACAAAGGAAGCACTTTTTGTATCTTTAGATTGATGTTGATCGCTAATATATGATTGTAAGTCCAGATATCGTTCCCAGAGGGACTTGTGATTAACTATTTACTAAATTAAACTAACACAACTTATCTATTCAAGCAATTTTCTAAAGTATAAATATTTAAATAAATTTAATCTAGAGTAGCAAACTAAGAGATTAAAGGAAACAATTTGGCGAATATTGGAGACGAATTCCATGAGAGACAATATTCTAGACCTATGGGTTAGCTAACAATCTCGTTGAGTGTTCTACCTAAATTGTCTAATTAATTTATCTAGTTTATTGATTGACAAGATTAATATTACTCGTAGCCTTCTCCCGAAGTACACTCACCTATTCAAGATAACCTAACGCCTATATTCCTATGGAATTAGGATTAAACGGAATGCGCTAATACTTCCCATATAATAACCAAGCAAGGCGATTAGGTATATTCCTCTGCTAACTGCAAATATGTTCCTGACGCTTGAGTTCAAGATCTTGCTCTATTCAATCTTATTTGCAATCTAAAATTCTCTATCTCGAGTTCAACCTTAGACTCGTAGATAGTATTCAATTGGTGATCAAGCAATCAAATAATTAAGCGCAAGATTGAATAAATAAACCAATATAATAAAATAATAAGAACAATTCAATCTTCAAACTACAACATTCATGTAGCACCACAACTCTAGAACTAATAAACTATGAAATTAAAAGAAGATAAGAGAAAAAAAAACTAGTTTGAAGCCTCTTCCAAGAACAATGTGTGTTGCCCCCCTGGAAATTCTCCTTCAATGTATGTTAGATATCCTCCAAATTAGGTTGAGACTTGCTTTTATATGAGTTAGGGGATCTTGGGCTGAAATAACCTTGTCAGGGGTGGAGTAGGAGATGTTTCCTACCACCAGCGCCCAAGGTAGCGTGGGACGCTAGCCCTGGTGCTTCGAAAATAAACATTCTGGAAATTGGGCCACAAGTAGCCCCTAGCTCTGCCTGTGGCCCTGGAAATCGCCATTTTCAACTTTTTCTTCTTTTTGGCTCTAATCTCGCACCTTTCGCCCCCTATTGCCTCCGAATGATTCCTACATATAAAAATACCACAAATCAATATCAATCAATATATTTTACATCTAAAATCTACGAAACACGAGTAAAACATGAGATGATATACATATAAATGTATATACTTTAAGCTAAATATCAATTGTTAAAGGATTTAACATGAAATGGTTATTCATTTGATTCTGTTCAAATGGTTTGGATTGCTATGAAAATTATGATTTGATAAAAATAGATCATTTGAGGCAATTATGCTATGAATCTATTTTTGATATGTCAAATATTTTGGGAGTTACTAGTGGAGACCACCGAAATTGGTTCGAATGTTGATTTCATTACCATAAAACTGCACGTGCCGGTGTAGGGACACATTCCAAAGCAAAGCCATGTTTGTGGGATAAAGTTCCCATTAAGAGGGAAAATGATCATTACTTAAATTAATGTGGTTAAGTGGACTTGTACGGCACTACGAGAAGCCGCCTAGACAAGTAAGGTCAAATACTTGTTGCTAGGATGATCACCTAGGAGTTCTTCATTATGTTGGTGTTGGTATAGTACTCCTAGTGAAAGGTAAAAGAGAACTTTCTTATGTTTAGGCCTAAGGAGCTGAAAATGATTTCAGTGACTTAATGAGATTGAAATGGTTTTATATGATTTTTATTAAAATCATGGATTGATAAAGACATTCTAAAACTTTATAGCAAGGGTTACATTTCATTTATCTTTTATTTAAAATGATAAAGAGCATGATTTATATAATTGTTTATCATTTCATGTCCAATATTGATTGCATAATTTTTGTAAAATCTTGTCCCAGAAACTTGAGTTAGAGAGAGTCTATGACACATATTGAGTACTGTTGTGGTGTACTCAGCCCTTAGAGGCCCCTCTCCATGGCCCCACTTATTTTACATATTTCTGGATGAGGTATAATACGTGTCATGCGGTCAGGGTTAGGATTACTCTCTTCCCGAGGTATATGGTGAGGCAACACTCCTATTTCGCGGTAGCTATCATGTTGTTTTCTTAATTTGTACTAGTCAGGTATTAGCTCAAGTGTTTAATTCTATTCTTTGGTGTAGAGGCTCTATAGATAGCTTTGGAAAGTTGTAGTACTGGGGTTGTACACGACATACATGAAACAATACTTATTTTACTTAGTCTCATTGTTATGGTTATGAGAGGCTTCATGTATTGTTAAATTGAAATAATATTCCATCATTTAACTTGAATATATATATATATATATATATATATATATATATATATATATATATATATATATAAAAGAGCTTTCATAGTTAAATTGGTTTTCATGCATATGGTTTGGCATCATATGGGTTGGTTTGCTTGGGTCGGATGGTGTGCTGGGTGCCGATCACGTGACAAGCACAAAGCTTAAGGTTCAAGATATTACATGTTCTGCTTAAAAAATGGATGGGAAGGATCGGACTATCCATGAATTAATTAAGTGATGGGTTAAGGTTGAGAACATATTTAATTTTAATACAGTCAAGATATACAACTGTGGTGAACAAGAATCATAAGTCGAATTCTGAGAACTCATGGAAAAGAAAATAAGGTGACAGTGTCAGTTGGTAATGTTAGAATGGTGTCATAACTCACGAAGGATTGTACCGAAGGTTGAAAAAAAAAAGAAGGGTAATGCCTTAAATAGGAATGTAAATTGTAGATCAAGATATTGGAACAACCATTTGCTATGACAATCACTATTTACTAGTACAACAAAGTAATGAATAAATAAAAATAGGAAACACAATGGTTACAAGATATATGGGAAGGTTCTACCTCAAATTATTGTGATATGACGTCACAACCCCAATTTTCCCTCCGTGAATATGTCGTGATGGCACCTAGTCTCTATAACTAGGTAAGCCTAACAATGCAGAAAAACAACATAATTTGCAGAATAATTAATTAAAACTGAACAACGAAAGAAAAACTGTATATAAATGTCGTTTGGCATAAACAACCCAATAATGCGGAAGTCTACAATATCACCCCAAAACCCGGAAACTCACGGGAAACACAGGCTAACAGAAATATAACACACTGCTCTAACTCCAGAATGTCTAAAACAACTGTAAGGAAGGAAAAGTTGTCCACTAAAGCTGGAATAAGATAGAGACTCCTGGTCTGCGGACACGGCAGATGTACCTCGAAGTCTCTGCTAGATCTCTCAACCTCGTGGGTAGTGCGCCTTGGTGGGGCTACCTGGATCTGCACATGAAAAACATGCGCAGAAGAGGCATGAGTACACCACAGTGGTACTCAGTAAGTGCCAAACCTAACCTCGGTCGGGAAGTGACGAGGAAGGTCAGGGCCCTATTGAGGTTAAACAATATAATAGAAATTTACAGTATGAAAACAGACAGTAATAATGAGTACAACAGTGAAATAGGACAAGTCAATCAAGAAAATAACAAAAACACAAGAACAGAGTAAACACGGAATATGTATAGCTCAATAACAATGGTAACAATGAGGATCTCACAGGATCCCGTCCTGTAGTCCTTTTCTCAACTGTCCAGTGGATCTCCCGGGATACCGTCCCGTAGTCCATCATATGTATATCTAAAGGATCTCCCTGGATACCATCCCGTAGTCCATCGTATGTATATATCCGAAGGATCTCCCGGGATACTGTCCCGTAGTCTATCATATATGCAGGGGGATCTATCGGGAATCGAACTCGCTGTCCCAAAGTAAATATATAGGGGGATCTATCGGGAATCTAACCTACAGTCCCAAAGTAAACAAACAAGGGGGGGAGCTACCGGAATCCCACATCCGTAGTCCCAATGTAAATACGCAGTCACAACAAGAAGATATTCGGAAATAGAGTGCAAAGAAAAATACAAGGCAATAAGTAATTCTAGCCTAACATGCTTCACATAGTACAATCAAAGCAACTTAAGCAAATAGGCTATTCAAGTCAACTAGGCATGCTTTTCTAAACTAACATAGGCTATAATTGCAAGTAGAATAAAACAGGTAAGAAGAAACTCAGTCGAAGTATTTAAAGTAAAAATCGGATTTCCAACAGTTAGCACAAGCACAAGCACGCGCTCGTCACCTCACGTACAAGGAATTCAATTACCAATCATCACATCCTAAGGGCAAGGGTCCCCCACACAAGGTTAGACAAGCCACTTACCTCGAACAGGCTCAAAATCAACTCGAAACCACATGTTTGCCACGAGTATCCGACTCCAAATGGCCCAAATCTCTACAATTCAATTATATATCATAAATAACATCTCAAGCGACTGATTCTACTATTTAATTCAAAGCTAAGGCGCGAAATTAGGTAAAATGACCAAAATGCCCCTCAGGCCAGCATCTCGGAATCGGATAAATTTTACATTTTCAGAACCCTCATACTTTCCCGAGTCTAGCCATATAAAAATCTCTCAAATCGGAGGTCAATCACCCACTCAAACCCCAATTTTAGAAAAAACTAAGTTCTACCCAAAACACCCAATTTCACTCATGGAAATCTTTGATTTTAAGTGGAAAACATGTTAAATGATGTTAATGATTGAAATAATTGAGTAAAAACTAACTTACAAATGATTTGGAAGAAGTCTTGTTCTTGGAAAAATCGCCTAAGTGTGTTTGAGTTTGAGAAAATATGAAAAATGGAGTCAAAATTCGGTTTAAGTGTATTGCAGGCCACTGGTCGGTATGGGAATTGCGAACTGGGGTTCGCAATTGCGAACCCCGACCTAACATGGGAATTGTGAAGTTTTGCTCGCATTTGCGAACACTGAGCAAAAGGAGGGACTTCACATTTGCGACCAAAAATGTCGTATTTGCGATCACTGGCCAGCAAAGGCATCTTCGCATTTGCGAGCTCGCATTTACGAAGCCTGCAGATCAGTTACACCAGCAAGTTTCCAAGGTTCAAAATGCATATGTGGCCTATCCAAAACTCACCCGAGCCCTTGGGGCTCCAAACCAAATATACACACTACCTCAAAAATATCCTATGAACTTATCTGTGCGATCAAATCGCCAAAATAACATCATATTCATCGGATTAAGCCTCAAAATCCATGAATTCTATTAAATTTCATAAAACATCAAATTTTTCATTTTAAGTCTGAAACACGTCAAACGAAATCTGTTTTCAATCAAACTTTACAGAAAGGACTTAAACCATATATAAGACCTGTACCGGGTGCCGGAACCAAAATACGGGCCCGATACCATCACTTTCTAATCAGATTTTATTTTCAATTTCCTTAAATATTTTCAAAAAACAATTTTACTCAAAAATTCATTTCTCAGGCTTGGGACCTCGGAATTCGATTCCGGGCATACGCCCAGGTCCCATATTTTCCTACGGACCCTCCGGGACTGTCAAATCACGGGTCCAGGTCCAGGTCTGTTTACCCGAAACGATGACCGAAGTCAATTTACTTATTTTGATATCAAATTTTAACATTTTTCACAGAATTTCATATTTAAGCTTTCCGGCTACGCACCCGGACTGTGCACGCAAATTGAGGCAACCCTAAATGAGGTTTCTAAGGCCTCGGAAGCACGAAATGGGTAAGAAAAACAGGTGATGATCCTTTGGGTCGTCACATTGATGTCGAGGAATGACAAAAATTAAATTGGTAAGAGAATGTGAACCAATCAAGTTCATACCGAGCACCTTGTGACTTATAAGAATCAGGACCACTTTGGGATAATGTCAAGAATGACCAAAAGTATTTTTTTTTTTTTTTTAAAAGGATTTAAGAAAATCTTCGTGATTTTCAGAAAAGTAAACAAGGCAAAACGCAAGAGATGACCATCAGTCTCACTAGATATTGGAAGAAAATTGAGAATATTTGAAGCATGCCATATGCAAAAAAAAAAGGGTTGATGAACTTTGAATACCTCTGAGATGTCAAATGTGATACAAATGAAAGTCAAGATTCATAATTCACACTAAGGTATGTGAACTTAAATGGGTAAGTGAAAAAGTGTTAATCAATGATATGCACAAAAGGTGTAACCTTAAAAGATTTCAAGAGGTGAATAAGTTGCCAGAGGAAGTGAAGTGATGTGGAATAATAACCTTGAGTTTGTCTAATTGGTATAGGCCTATTTTGTTCGTTTGAATTGTGGGAATTAAGAATTTCCGAAGGTAAGCTCCAAAGCACCTCTACATGTGTCAAGGGGAGTTGTTAACTTGTTATTTTGATGGAGCCTTAAGATTTAAGAGGAATAAACACTTGAAATGATGTATCAGCCAAATTGGAGTATCAGGTGGATTATGAATATTGAATATGTAGTTTAAAACTCAAGAGCTTTCAAGAGATAATGGTACATGTGTGAAGTGGATGAGTTACAAGTGATCCAAGGCTACATAGCGGTGCCACTCGAATCCTAATATGTTATCTATTGCAACGAGATTGAAGACACCTCGATATATGAAGGTTATTATTATACGAATGATTGAGTACCCACAAGTAAAATCCATTAAATAATGGGAAAACAAGGAGGTAATATTAATTGTAGGAGGCATGATGACGTAGAAAATTTTATGTTATGATGAGGACATGAAGATAGATTGCAGGTTTCTTACATTTATCATTGTGAAAATAGTGCATGTTATGGAGTGTTATATGAAAGTTATACAGGTATAGCCTGAGGCAGTTGTATTTATCAGAAATATATTTGAGCATGGACTGCAGGGTAAGATGCTAGAAAAAGATTTTTTTTAAAAGTAAAATGGGTACGAAAAGTGATATGCTAACTTTATTGTTGTTTTAAGGACAGGAGGACATGATACTTGGAAACATGAGTTGCGGGTAAAAGTGCCATGATACTTGGGTACGAGAAGGGGCAAACAAATCCTTGATGAGCATAACCATCTCTCGTCTGTTGTTAGGATACTAGGTACTACTAAGTGTAATTGCAAAAATAGTAGTCAAGGCTTCATGGAAATTTGAAATAAAGAATTACGTTTTTGAGTTGGGACTCCAAAGCCCGTACTTGATGGGTGCAAAAGTTATTGTTCACATGGATCATGCAGCACTTCATTATTTTATGAGAAAAAAGGGCTCCAAAGCTCGGTTGATGAGATGGGTGCTCTTGTTACAAGAATTTGCTGTTGACATCCAAGATAGAAAAGGTAGTGAAAACCAAGTGGCAGACCACTTGTCTTGTTTCGAGGAGGAAGGGAGGCCGCATGATGGACTTGAAATCAATGACTCCTTCACCAATGAGCAACTCTTGGGAATTTCATTAACAAAGGTGCCATGGTTCACAGACGTAGCAAATTATCTTGTGTGTGGAATCATTCCGGATGAATTCTCTTCAAGACAAAGGAAGTAACTCAAATGGTATTGTCAAGATTATTATTGGGATCAACCATAACTTTTTCGGATTTGTAAGGTGGGGTGATTAAAAGATGTGTACTGGAAGAAAAACAAGGTTAAATTCTTGGGGCCTGTCATTTTTCGTCATATGGTGGTCATCATGGTGGAGCGAGAACGGCAACCAAAGTGCTTTATTGTGGTTTTTATTGGATTACTCTTTGCAAAGATTCTAGTGAGTTAGAGAAAAGATGTGATGAATGTCAACGAGCCGGTAGAATCTCAAAGAAAAATAAAATGCTTCTCACAACCATTTAGGGGATTGATATTTTTGATGTGTGGGGTATTTATTTCATGGGCCCTTTTGTGATTTCTTGTTGAAACACCTACATCTTGTGGTAGATTATGCAAATGGGTTGGCGTCGTTGCTTTACCCAACAATGAGGCAAGAAGTGTAGTGTATATCTTAAAGAAGAATATCTTCACAAGGTTTAGTACTCTGCGTTCAATTATAAGCTATGGGAGGTCACACTTTTGCAACAAGGCTTTTGACACTTTTCTTAGAAAGTATGGTGTTACTCATAAAGTCACGACTCCTATCACCCATAAGCTAGTGGGCAAGTTGGAAGTCTCCAACCGGGAGATAAAGAGTATCTTGTCCAAAACGGTGAATGCTAATCAAATAGATTGGTCCAAGAATCTTGATGATGCATTATAGGCTTATCAGACGGCTTATAAGACACCTATCGGAATGTCACCATATCGGTTGGTATTCGGTAAAGCTTTTCATCTTCCGGTGGAACTAGAGCACAAGGCAATGTAGGCTCTAAAGAAGTTGAATCTTGATTGGGATGTAGCCTCTAACTTGAGGGTTGCACATTTGAATGAATTGTATGATTTCTGGTACCATGCTTATGCGAGTTTGTCCTTGTACAGAGAGAAGATAAAATACCTTCATGAAAAGTACATTTGGAACCAAGAGTTCAAGGTGGGGGATCTTGTATTGTTATTTAACACAAGATTGAGGATGTTTCCCGGGAAGCTAAAATCCAAGTGGAGTGGTCCTTTTGAAATTGTTGATGTGACAGCTTTTGGTTGCTTAGACTTGAAGAACAAAAACAATGAAGTATTCTGAATCAATAGACACCAGGTAAATCACTACTTGGGCAAGCTTGGAGATAGCCATGTGGTGGCGGTCATTCGCTACATTTGAGAATTTTCTATGTCGTGTCGCGACGATAAATTAGGCGCTTCTTGGGAAGCACCCATGTTCTTTTCCTTTTATTTTTGTAGTTAGGTGTTATTTGTGTTCTAACTTGATTTGAAATGTGCTACAAGGATGAATGTGGTACAAAAATAGTGGACGAAAATATTGCTAAGTGTTCAAAAGAGCGCGGACCACACTTTATTTGTGCGGACCACACATTTTTATGTGACATAGCATATGAGAATTTCGGCCGCACATTTGAAACATCAAAAATACCAACTCTCTGAAGTTTAATCTTGTCAGTGCGGAGGTCGATCTGCGATCGCGCCTAAAATTATGTGGCCCGAAGATTGGATTCTGAGAATGTTCACCCAGGTGGTAGGGTGCGGACCGCACATGAAAATGTGAGGTAGCATTTGTATCTTCTCCCTTCTCAAAATTGTCGGTATAATAGAACAATGGACCTCATTTTACCCTTTTTCCTCTTTGAACAAAACATTCTTGCTTTGCTAATTTTTCTTGGAGATTTCAACTGTCCACACACATAACCACCTCGATTAGTCACTCATTGCACTCACTCTATCTGGTATACTTTAATTTCATGTTAATTTTTTGTGTGTTAGTTTAATTTGTAGATTTTTAGTTCTTTTATGCCATCTGTTATTAGGGTTCAATTGTGTGTCCGTGTGGGATAGATCTGAACTAGGTAAACTTGATACATGCTCTACTGGGATTGTGTTAGTGAAATTTCATATTTTTACAATGTTGCCATGCCTATTTGTGCAAGAAATTGAAAATTCTTAGAATATAATGTTGTCTGCTCGTAATTGTTTGAATTCTGCGGCCGCACTTGAATTGTGTGGTCCGCAGATTCTATTTTTTTAAGCTTAAGTGAGGCAGGAATCTAAGGTCGCAGGTCAAATTGTGTGGACCGAAGATTTCCTCTTGCGGCCACAGTTTGGACCTTTATTGTCACTAGAGAGTCCTCATTTTTTAGACTCAAAGGTGCTGCCGCAAGTCAAATTGTGTGGACCACAAATTTTACATTGCGCTCACAGATTAGACCCTTCTCTATCATCAAAGAGTTCACAATTTTGGGACTCAGAAGTGCAGCCGCAATCTCAAATGTGCGAACCGCACTTCCCTTCCGCGGCCGCACAACACAAATGTTCAGACCGCGAGTTCCCATCTGCGGCCGCAGGTCAAATTGTGCGGATCGCATATCTCTTATCCTGTAGGCATGAATCATCTTCATAACTCTAGTGTATCCAATGTTTCTCCCTTACCTATATGACTGTTGTATGTGTTTGAACAATGATTTGAAACTAACAATCTTTTCTGCTTAATACAGATAATGGTTCGATCAAGAGGCAGAGGCGACACTTCAATAAGGAGAGGTGAATCTTCTCGAGGTCGAGGTAAAAGTGCCTTGACCCTTGGCCAGCCCAAGATAATCAGAAAGAAAACAACATCCGGCAGAGGGAGAGGTGTAGACCTCTTCGAGTCTAGCTCCTATGTCTCGTATGGGGAGGTGTTAGACAGCAACTTAACATCTGTGAATGAGGAGTAGACAACCACTCAGTCGAGGCCGCAAGGGAGATACTAGCTCAGGGACAAGCCGTCTTCATCTCAAAATATCTCCGAGGGATTGGAGAGTGCTAGTCAAGATTTTGAGCCATCAGCTACACCGGTCCCTGAGGCACAGTTTATACATGACATCCCCGATAATGGCAGAGAAGGAGATGCTACAGCTATAAAGCTTGAGAGATCAAAGAAGAAAGAGGTTTGGGATAATCGTTTTGTCATCTTGGACGCCTTCACCAGTTTTATGTGGTGGCCAGTGAGGTCGCTGACTTTTGAGTGAAAGTTTATGTTAAAAGATTTGGAGAACTACAACCTGACAATTTTGAGGCAGTTTAGAGACTGAAAGGATTGGATGCATTTCGCCAAGAGAGTGGAGGTTTCCAAAGAATACCTTGTACGAGAATTTTATATCAATGTTTCTCATATCAATAAAGGGACGAAGGTGAAAAAAGTACGCAACTGCAAGGTGAGGTTTGATCTGCATACGCCAAATGCATACTTGGGCTTCGACGATGTTTAGCCGAAGGAGTATTTGGAGAACTGCGCACTGAAGGAGGAAGACCGACCTTGGTTGGATGAGATTCTAGCACCATGATACGAGGCTAGAATGGATAGTTTAATATGTAATATACCGTACATTTGAGGTGCATCAGTGATAAAAATACATTTGTTATGTGCTTAATAGAGTTTATTTTATGTGTAGGTGAATTGGAGATGGAAACGGAGCTAAAGGGATACAAATACATCGAAAATACGCAAAAGGAGACACCCGGGTGTTTGCCCCCTAAAGCCTGACCCTACCTGGCGTTAGGGGGGAGTTTACCCCATAAGTCCAGGCAGCCCCTGGCATTAGGGGGCGTTAGGGCCCAAACGCCAGGCTTGCCCTGGCCTTAGGGGTGCGTTAGAGCCCAAGCGCCCGGGGTTCCAGTTCGGCCAAATCCGAGTTTTGACGAGTTTAAGTGTTTCCCGGTTGAAATAGAAGTCTCCTACA